>JAFFZR010018651.1:0-35522 GCA_018397195.1 Lethrus apterus | reverse complement strand
TCAATAAAATTTTAAAATCTGTTCAGCAGTTTTTTCTTTTCTGCAAACGACTTAAAACCTATGCTTAAAACAGATTTAAACGCCCCTACTAAAATTGTCAAATTTTAGTGTCAAATGAATGAATTTTGTTACTTTGGTTGTCACACGTCACGGCTGTTGCTATTTTGTATCATTTCTTCAATTCCTTTTCGTTTAATTGTGCAGTCCCGGAGGGTGTTAATAAGCAAAGAAGAAAAAAATTGGGACCTATTTTTAGTCCTCTACAATTATTGTATTTAAGGTTTTGTGGTAAAATAATTAGGGGAGGGAATATTCGCAAATTATTAGTTTTCATGTAAAATCCCTATGTACGAAAATCCATTCTACACCCGGTATAAGTGGACCTATTTTCGGAAATTTTTAATTTCCTTTTGATTTCTGAAATATCTCAGGCGGATCGTTTTCAAAAAATCAACCTGTATGTACATACTTACTTAAGCCATAAAGTAATTACTAAATTATATTTAATTAATATGGCTCTACATATACGAGAATTTCTCATTTTTTAAAATCTGTCATACATGCGTTATGTATACAAAACCTAGGTTTTACATGTTTTAAAAATATGAATTATAAAGTTTATTATCATTCAAATGAAACACAATATGTTGTTATATTAATATATTGGCGATTAAATAGACAATGTCTGTTTTTAATTTTAATTCTCAATAAAAAAAAATATCTTTTTTTTTTCTTGAGCGTGCAACCAAATTAAAACTCAAGTTGTGCAATAAAATATATTTATTATTATAAAATATATTTATTATGCACAACTTGAGTTTTAATTTGGTTGCACGCTCAAGAAAGAAAAAAAAAAGATAAGTATTCTATCAACCAAGAATTTGACACTAATAATAAAAAAAAAGAATGAGAAAAATCTTCCTTTCCAGGTTACGCCACCATCATGAATAATATGCTGCTAAATCAGAACAGTAACAGTAACTGCACGATGAAATTCGTTATGTGGCTATATTTTACAGAAACGATCTAAATTTCAAAAATATAGGGGTATGGATTGTGATATGATTGTTTTTTTTTTTCTTTTTTTTCAAATACATATTGTATCAATTGCATACATAAATATTTAGTTCAAAATAATCATCAATGTAGTAGGAAATATGTATTTACATCGAAAATATTTTTCAACGCAAATAACTTACAAAGAACATATCTTATCTACAACTGAAATCTTTTATTTGAATTCTTATGCGATGTTCCTTTTTTGTTTCTTGCTTCATTGTTCGACAGTATCATGTTAAACTATGTATATCAAAGAGAATTAATATTTTGGATTTCATAGTTTTTTCATGTCTGTGCAACAACAAACAAAATAAAATTTATACCAGAAGAGTTTTTTATCAAATAAAGAAGCGTGTACGCTCAAGAAAGCAAAGTTAAATATTACTATTATTTTTATTGCTGAAATTATTTAGCACTCATGTTTTAATATTCCATAAAATCTTTAAAAAAACTGAATTTAAATTTTGTTTGGAACAACGGCTTGTATGTACATACATACTACATGCCTCTAATAATGATATACGGATTAATTTTAATGGAATGTAGGGAATCACCCTGTTGGGAACGCAAACTTTTTCAACGATTATAATTGATTGTTTTAGAAATGCAAAAAATTTTGGTTTGTATTTTGTTGATGCCTATGGCTTAAAAATGGCTTAACAATTTAAAACTACTTTTGGATCTAAATCACATTATTTTCGATTAATGCATATGTGTTTGAGTATGTGTTGAGATAATTTTTTCAATGCAGAACTCTTACTTTTTATAAACGAATGCGATATCCAAAACGGGTGAATGAAGAAAACATTTCCAAATTTGAATACAAATTTCCGTCGCGGCAACTGCACACAATCCACGAGCACGTGTACGTTATGAAATAGCGGCGCTAGTCGCGAGCAAACGTACAGAGGAGGTCGCGTAATACTGACTTTGCCGAGCCTCTGGAGCGGACAGCGATCGACCACGAACGAATCCGCCGACTTCCGACTAGGAGGAGGTACCTTTTTCTGTCGGCGATGGGATTTGTCTAGCACAGTATGTACAAAACAAGCAGTAGAAAATTATACAATTTAAATCCATATTTAATTAATTTCCCCCAATAAGCCGTTGTCTATAAAGTAGAAATTCTAATCAAAAGATAAATAAAAACCTAATGCACACAAAAGAACTGTTCTAATTTCAAATCTAGATACAATAATTATACCAAGTGTATTTAATTGGCAACTCGTTTGTATAACTTGAATGTAGAGAAAAATGTTATTTTACACTATTGAGAAATGAGAAATGTAAATAATAACTGGTCAATAAGTAGCGTAAAAAAAAATTGCTAGCAGAATTATTTGAAAGAAGCGATTTTGACATATGCGAGAGAATTATGAAAATTCGTCTCCATTTGTTGCAGCAGTAGAAGACTTTTTGTTGCAGGAATAGAAAAAATAGTGTGAATACCACGTGCCGAAAGTTTTTGTGTCGAACTCAAACAATTGCAGTCTTCGACTTCGTGTAAGGCTGCAACTCAACAAAATTGAATTTTCAGCACTTGTCATACAAATAACTATTTTCTAATCATATTAAAGAATGTGTTCATTGTGGCAAACTTTGGTAGTTTGCCGGACGCGTGCTGCAAACAATTGCTTTCAACATCAAAATTAATATGGCAAGTTGGCTTTTCAAAAGCACCCTCAGATCCTTCCATATTGATTTCTGATTAGAATTCTGACAGCGAAAGTTCATGTATGCTCGCTTTTCAGCCTTAATGGCTTGATTGGTGAAATTACGGAACGACTTATAAGAATCCCAATCCGCACCAGATTTAGTATGTTTAAACTTGGATAAAGCTTTGTTGCGAAGAGACATCATCAATTTGATGTTATCAGTCATCCAGTGACCGGCGGGCCTGGTAAAAGCTGCAGTCTTCGACGGTGCATTCAGATTAAACAGATAATTAATACTATCTGTAAGAAAATGTGCAATGTCATCCACCCTATCCATATCAAAGACTAGGAACCACGGTACAGCCCGCAAATGCGCGGAGAAGGCAACATAATCAAAATTATAGAAACTTCCGGTGTAATCGGGAAAATAACAGGAGTGTTACAGTCAGCACAGCAAAATACTAGACTATGATCCGACATATCATGCACATCCACCAAGCCGAAAGATGAAATTTCAGTATACCCATCAGTAACAATAATATCAAGCAACGTTGAAGAATCACGCGTCACATCAGTCGGTACATCCACCAATTGTTTCATCACCCGCAAAACTCTTTTCACAAATATGACTAAATAGTGCTTATTTGAAATCTGTGTCTTGATCAACCGTTAGCTGTACCATTGGTAGCGGACGCAGAAATACAGTTTCCAAATCATTAGCAAAGTTTTCTAATTCACTCGTAAAACATTTTATGCAATCCTTTCCGCGATAAGCAAGATAAAAAGATATTGTATCGTCATAGGAGTATTTTACATAGTATGCAATACTACAAGGCAGGTGGTTTTGATATTTGTATTTTTCTTTAGTGGGCACTCTAAATCTGCATAAATTGTGAACGGTGCTTTGACTTTGTTTTTATGATTTCTGAATGACAATAATTTTTATTCTTTGTTAGGCAACCGGATTTTTTTTATACAATCTTCATAGTGCTTGTCTAGCCCGCTTTGAGTATAAAAATAATGTAAATATCTATCACAAAAATAATTTCTACCTTTATGCATATTTCGTTGTCCGGATACCAGTCTTGATAAATTTTTATCCATACAAAATGATTGTGGATTGGAGTAGATGTGTCCTTTTCTTCAACTTTCAACTTCATCATCATACTCGCTATGGAAGAGTAGTAACTTGACGTGTTTAACTCCCTTTAGCTTTGTTAAGTATGTTGGCCGGGTTTCAAAAAATGTTTTAAGGTGTGGTGCACTGGAGAATTATGGCTAATCTAAAGCATATAAATACGTTGTCACAAACCGCATCAGTTCAGTTGAATCAATTGTGTTCTGTGGTTACGTTGTAGACAGTTTTATTTACCAAATATACATTAAAAATGTCGTACGCTACAAACTTAGTTGAAAAAACGAGTCGGCGCTTTTAAATGCAAAACAAAATCAACAAATTCTTGGTAACTGTATTAAAGAGTGCGGGTGTGATATCAAATCGTTAAATTTATTACTGAAAAATGTTAAAGTGATTGGAGAAAAACAACATTTGACCGCATGTATTGGTCAATTAATGAGATACCGGCAAATGCTCAAGTGTCTACAGGTTGTAGGTGGATCATATGTAAATGCGAATCCAAACCGTGCTAATTATCAAGTACCAGAATACAATGGGAAGATGCCCAGTCAGCGTTCCAGAGTCGTATAAAAACAGCATTCATCATTAATTTAACACATAAGGATCCAATACATTTTCTGGAAGATTGCAAAAAGTCTTTCAAAGAAAAATGAATGACATTTTAAAGAATGTTAATACACTTAAAGTCAATGTAGTGTTTTGTGGCGACTATAAGATTAAGAAAGCGGATCAAGAGATCAATGAATTAATATACAGGCTCATTCACGAAAGTGGTTCGTTAGAACTTTTCCGTGTTCCAGAAATACATCAACTCTAATAACTTGGAATTATAAGCTAGACCAACTGTTCTTTTATTCTAAATTATTGGCGCTCTCGTATCACTTCCGGTTGTACAATTGACGATATTTTAAATTTATTTTACATACATGGAGAACGTGGTAGAGTAGATACATGTCGTACTTTTAACGATAGACATCCATATTTGCCAGCAATGACGAAGAAAAAAATTTAGAAAACCGGTATCAAATTTTCTGCGTTTCTGCAATTAGCAGCTTTTCCGAAAAGCAGACAATTTGATTCCTACTTTCTAAATTTTTTCTTCGTCATTGTTGGCAAATTTGGATATCTTTCGTTAAAAGTACGACATGTTCTATCCACTACTCTACCACGTTCTCCATGTATGTAAAATAAACTTAAAAAATCGTTATTAGTGTAATTATTACTACACCAGCCATTATGTCTTTATACTAATGTCAAACAAAAGACAAGCGTCAAAGTAGACAATCATAATACTTAATTATAATGACATCCAAGGCTGTCTAAGATTAGTGATCTTACACTACTTACTACACAACAAGGCATAAACGGCATTTTTAGGGGAATTATTTTGAAAATTCCTTATAACTCAAAAACTATTAGAAAAAATGGGTTGTATGCCTTATAACAATCGATGTAGAATTAATAAGCGCATTTAAAGATGCAAAAATATACAGGGGGTTCCATTTAAAAAAATTGATTTTAACTGGTTTGAAGTTGTTGAAAGTTGTCGCTAATTTTGAGCCGCCCTGTATACTTCCTGGTAACTTTAGCTTCATCATTCAGTTGCCCATGGTATCAATTAGCAAAATGCCAAAAATGTATATTTCAAGTGCAGCACTTCCGGAAATACAGAATTTTCAATATACCACTGCAATTGGTAAAATTTATTTAAAACAACAAAAAACTCCAAAAGCGCTAGATTTTAGTATAGGGTACCCTTATAAGTTTTGGTGTAGAATTGTGTGGTGAGAATCTGAAAAAACATGTAAAAATATAACGTTCCATTTAAAATAACAAAGTTGGTATGCACTTCCGGTACAACCGGAAGTGATACGAGAGCGCCAATAATTTAGAATAAGAGATCAGTTGGTGTAGTTTATAATTCCAAGTTATTAGAGTTGATATATTTCTGGAACACGGAAAAGTTCTAACGAACCACTTTCGTGAATGACCCTGTATATATATTTCGTTCTGTTGGCAGCTCTCGCTTTGCTTAAAACCTCGACGCGATTTCTGTTGCTGACGAGCGAATTCATTTGCGGATACGAAGAAAAAATCGGTAATGTATCGGCTCGACCACAGACACATAGGCGCCGAAATCGGTCGAGATGCCGGGTCAATGGCCCTTGGACGCGAGATTCGACCGGTTCGCTAAAATGCGTAAGGAAATTTTGGCGAAACAAAGACAAATTTATTTTCAAGGTCGTGTACATTTCGCAGACAAAAAAAACAAAAAATCCTCAAAAATCACAATTCAATACAAAAACAAATCCCCATAGCAACAAGGCAACAATTTTCGAACAAATTCTCCGAAACTTATCGGCAATCCTTTCCTTTCTCCGACTTGAAAACAATTAGCAGAAAATCCACAAATCACAAACATGTAGGATCGCGAACGTTTTCTGCAGCGTCATTGTTTTTCTCATTAACTGGCGAGCGTGATGATTTTGCCGGAATGACGATAAAATTTCCTACCCGCCACAGATACTAAAACATGATACTCCAATTGCGTTCGAATCATAAAAGATGGGAGTCACGATCGCACAGATAAATAAACATTGCGAAAAATTGCACAACGAACAAAGTCGTCTCTTGTGACGTTCGACGATGAACATGATAAGGATCATTTTAAGTGACTATATAAAAAAGGGATTAATATTGTCAATAAAAAAATAAATAAACTATCCGTAATATTTATTGCTGGCTTGCTTGAAATGGGTTATATGGTCATTGATTCCATTTGGCATTAAGCTAAGTATATGTGTTTTTTTTTTTTGTTAGAGAATCATAGCTTGTTACTGTTGAAATCCTACCATACCTCTAGAGCACCGTTAATTATATGCCAGCGATGAATGCTACCGGCGTCTTTTGACTCGCAATAGAACCGAGCCGGACACGAGAGAATCGAATCCGGGACTCTCACACATCACACCATGATCCAACCAACCAAGCCACTCCAAGCTATACAAAAAAAAGTGGACCAGTGTTGCCAACCAACCCTTTTTTTATCACCATAATTTTCCAAATTTCCATAGTAAATTGACAGTTGGGGCTTAATACATCAATTCTTTCTTTTAGACGAAAAAATCTTTGAAAATACGGAATGATTGGTATAATGGCTTAGTCAGTAATCTCGAAGTCCAAGTTATTTTATTTCAAGAACTGCAACATTTCTGATTTTGAACGGGCCTTCTGGCTGACTAATTGATCTAGAAACCTAGTCGAGACATCAAAATTTCCTTCTTCTTCTTCTGACTATTCTGGTTAGATTTTCCACATTTATAACAACTATGACCACGACTAACCAGAAGACTACACTTTGTAATTGGGTTCGTCCTGTTGAGGAGGTACAGGGTTAAACAAAATAAAATTTCAATCCCAATATGAAAAATTGATCAGACATCTTTGCGTTTGTTTACCAAAATGCAAGAAATATTCTCAGATGGCGCAGCTAAAGCACAAATTAAAAAAAAAAAGTTACACGTTAAATAAAAATTGGCGTCAAATGCGAAAAAAAAAACTACATAAATCCATTGTTTTCTTAAAATGTGTAATTTTCAGAAAGCGCAGCTAAACTACAACAAATACGGCGCACTTGTCGTCAATTGCCAGAAAAAAAAAACTACACAAATCCTTTGTTTTCTTAAAATGGTTAATTTTCAGATGGAGCAACTAAAAACAAATAATAAAAAAAAAAATGATTACGTATCACGTTGAATAAAAATGGACGGCGCACTTCGTCATCAAATGCCAGGAAAAAGTACACACATTCTTTGTTTTCTTAAGATGTTTTCCTCTTCATTCTATCGGTACCATTCCTGTCCTTATCTTCTTTTATGCTAGTGTCGCTATCCCTCCCTATGATTTTCAATCGAATGTTTTTTCTCAACCTGTCAAGTCACCCGTCTACAAATATTTTTCCTCCTTTAATAATTGATTTGGTTCTTACCTTCCCTTTGCCTTCTCATTCCCAATCTTTCCACTTCTGTTCACAGCTTTTTTTACAAAATATACTTCGCTTTTAGATTGTTTCTTTGTGACTTTATCTCCGTCTTATTTTTATTTTCCACATCTCCAACTTCCGAACGGATAAAGTAGAGAAAGAAAGAACTTTGAAGAGTTTACTAAGCTCCAAGTTCTAAGAACTTGTCAGGTAGGAGATTGTCGGTTGCGACCATGACCGTCTTCTTTCACACGTCATTAAAACGTGGGAAACCTAATCAGAATAATCGGTCGAAAGGCCAAATCAAAACCAAAAATACATTGTTATCTTCCACATAAATTTCCAACATCCCAAGATTATTATCCTTATATTTCACTCGTGATGTTCCTAAGCCACAATTAGACCATCTAGATGTGACCTAGAACACAATAACTTTTTGTCAAAATCTTTGGTTGAAAAATCGATTTCTCATTTCTTTTTTGAGGAAAAGGAAATACGATTTCGTTTGTTTGTTGACGGGAACATTACGTAGACACAGGATCGGTTGTGAAACCACAAGTCACATTTTTTGCCCAGTTGGTTATGGAGCTATGGGCACGAGCACAAGGGTACAACACATTCCTAAGACCCAGCCCTGTGTAGCTTATACATGGAAATTTCTAACGTGCATTTGGTGTAGTAAATAAATAAAAAAAAAGCAACCAAAGATAAATTTAAGTTTATTATTCATAATACCGTTTGTCGGTGGCCACCAGTTATGAGCTGACAATTTGTAATGTGTTTATAATAAAACGTGATATTAACGTGCGTATGCCGAGTTAGTAACTGTCATTCGCGTCGTGCGTCGAATGGTTTATTTTTAGCAACAATGCGACTAAATGCGGCGAAAATCGAAATGTAAACAAACACATTTTCGCCCAAAAAAAAAACATCGTCGCTTCGTCAGTTCGTCACCAACGTCGCCGAACCACGTGGACGAAATAATATAACGAAATGCGCACCGGAATGTTGCAATGTTTAGCCATCGATGCTGGTTTATTTGTATTTACAAGTATGGTAGTGCAACATGACACCTCCAGACACTCGACATAAGGTTGAAAATAAACCGCCGCACGAATAGGAAGTACGAGATGGAAAATAATGACGTCACCAGCTCAATAAATGTTCACATGGGTTTCCAAAATGTTCCATGTTTATTTATAATTTCGGCGACGGGGTTGTGGTATTGATTTTGTGCGGCATTGTAACGAGGGGGGATTATACGTCAATGTACCGCACCGAACCAACGAAAAACACGTGATGCAATCAGGCACACCATGTGCTGTAACCTCAAGGCCTGGCGAGATAAACATGCCTCCACGAAAACTACTCAATTAGAAAAAGTACCAAAAGCGCCCCTCTTAACGAAAAACACTTACGTTTTGGGCAATTGTATCGACGGTGCACCTTTCCTCTGAAACACACCGTCCACAAAAACTCCGTTTTTTCCATTGCACAACATGTAGAAGTACGGGTGGTCAAAGAAAACCTCCAAATGCCTCCGAGATATGAAACTCGAATGACCCATATTCACGTCCACATCACCCCTCGAACTGTTACGACCGATTGTTATTCGACTTTGACGCACCATGTACTCGAATTCCCGGCCCTCTAAACGTGCTATTGCTTCTCCCTTATCTTCAGGGCTCCATTGTACTTTCGAGGGGCTCGCGGGTGCCGATTTCAACGATAACAGGGCCCACGCGTCACTTTCCGAAGTTCGCGAGAACGTAGACATTGTAAAACGCACAAACACCGCAAAAGGAGCCTCTAATGTTTACCCACAAAGTATAACGTGGGAGTCACCTGCAGACCCGCAAATGTATTGGCTGATTTCATAACAACTCGGTCGGTATTCTCAGTTTGTAAACACGTGAGAATATACTCGAACTTATTTAATAAACATTGCGACATCTACCATACAATAGCAGCATTAAACAAAACATCACCATATTAAAAACCATTACCTGAAAAAAAAAACATTAAACGAAACTAAGATTTATAATAAAAAAATTCTACAAAACACAACAAAATAAGCCTTATCAACAAAAAATGAAATGTCACAACAATCAACATAATTTACAAAATCTACACTTGTATCAACAAAGCTTTGCGCACGCATCATTAATTCTGTAAATTCATTGGTTTCTGCTTATCAACCACCATTTTTCACAAATCGTTAAGGATAAGGAAATTAAGTTATAAAGTAGTTCAAAGTTATTAGTCTGAATGCATTACTTTATCATTACTCGTTAAGCGTTTTTTCGCGAGTTTTCGATGAACAAACGGGAACAGAATTTTTGTAACTGCAACTATGATGTCATTGTGACGTCACACAACATTTTTAAAATGGGAACTCAAATTGTGCCCGGCGTCAAAAGCAGAGTTACAAGCGGTTATATTGTTATTTTCGCGAGAGAAGATTGTGAACTGCCGATGACAGACCTCTATAGTTGAGTGAGGATAACCGCCCAGTTTAAAACGGGAACAAACGGTAGTGCGCGAAAAACCCCTTAATTTAATACGTAACCCATCCCATATTTTCATTATTTAATGATCGGCCATGATGCATTTGTGACAATATCCGTTGACTCAACTATACCAATATTTAAAATAAGTAAGTATAACTTGGTAAACTCGCTCGAAATTAATACCACTCTTCAAAAACAATACTTCCTAAATTTTTATAAAATCATCAAAACAATGATAAAAGAAAACCAAATTAAATTAAAATACGATAGATATCACAGCGGCAGTGCCATCTATCGGACCACAAAAGAAATCCTATTAAACTATAAAAATGTAAATCAAAACATACACTAGACGTCAAAATCAAAATATTTATAATCAGTCACTCCTTCAAAACAATACTTCCTAAATTTCTATAAAATCATCAAAACAATGATAAAAGAAAACCAAATTAAATTAAAATATGATCATAGCGACAGCGCCATCTATCGGACCACAAACGAAATCCTATTAAACTATAAAAATGTAAAAAGTCAAAACATACACTAGATGTCAAAATCAAAATATATCAGTCAGTCCTTCAAAACAATACTTCCTAATTTTCTATAAAAACATCAAAACAATGATAAAAGAAAACCAAATTAAATTAAAATACGATAGATGTCACAGCGGCAGCGCTATCTATCGGACTACAGACGAAATTCTATTAAACTATAATAACGTAAAAAGCCAAAATCAAAATATTTACAATTAGTCACTCCTTCAAAACAATACTTCCTAAATTTCTATAAAATCATCAAAACAATGATAAAAGAAAACCAAATTAAATTAAAATATGATCATAGCGACAGCGCCATCTATCGGACCACAAACTAAATCCTATTAAACTATAAAAATGTAAAAGTCAAAATATACACTAGATGTCAAAATCAAAATATTTTTATAATCAGCAATATTTTTATTTACATTCATAAAAATGAACATATCTATCAGATTACGCTTTTGTTAGTCACCTCCTTCAATAACGCATTGTTTCAGTTTTGCGATAATGCACAGGTTACCAATTTTTATTTTGATATCCTGGATACAAATAATTATTTTACAGAGACTCGGCGCAGCCCGCCGAGATAGATTTCGTTTTCCGTTGTCGACCCGGTAACATACGGACGAATTACAATCGCAACAATATGTACGAAATGGATGATAGTCCTTCTACCAGCAATACTGATCGATATGAAACAGGTGGTTCTGATAAACGTTTGAATTTTGACGATATCTTTCGAATGGAAACTGCTTCCGACAATTCAGTTCTGCCTGGTTTCGTACCAAAAGAACAAAGCACACGTTTCGATGATCATGTACATTGGCAACATCGTACAACGTCTATGCATCGAAACGCCGATGTCCCTAACAGGACCGTGCCGAGGAATTTGGAAGATCGACGGAAATGGATGGCGTGTACAGGTATTGTAAACATTTTAATGCAGCCGTGTTATTTTAAAATAACGTAATATCAGGCACGACAACTGGTAGAGAACGTTTATTGGATCATGCAGCGAAAATTGTGGAATTTATGCAACAAGATAATTTATTAATGGAAGATGGCCCTGATTCCGAACAAATGCGAAGGTAATACAACCAGAATTGTGAAATATTTTTAATAATAATGACTGACTTATTGTGCATTATCTTCCATATTTCCCACATGGAACTACATTCAATTATCTATATATTCTATATAATAATATACAGGTCTGTCAAATCTCCGCCTTTTTTCCGTTGCTCCCTTATTTTTAAAAAACGTGGAGGTTTGGCGGCCCCTGTATATAATAATAAATTCTAAACAAATCATTCAATTATAGAGACGCCTTAAGAAACATGCCACAATCCTTAGCGGTGAAAAAAATCATCAAACGAAAACTTGTCGCTTCCGTTAATTTTGGCAACAAAAGAAACGTGTCCTGTGAAAAAATGCTGAAATACCGAATAGCAATGTGGTTTTCACACGTAAACGTCACAAACCCAAACGATCCGAATCTCACAAAAATTATTTTAGATAAACGCGGGCTTGAAAAACATGTCCTACACCTTCGAGTTATGGTACGATTCGTTGAAAAAAATCGAAGGCAATTTTGGATCGGCCGTTTCGACGTATTTTAAATTTTTAAGATGGCTTTTCATTTTAAACGTTTTCTCGACCATCATTTGTTTTGGATTCATCGTAGTTCCGCAGATCATCTACGAAGTGGATGGAAAAATTTCCAAAGATGAAGGAAATTCGACGGATTTGGTTGGAAACGGATCGATGTTTTCTATCGCCGATTTATTTACTGGAACGGTAAATTATTTGTTTGTGGAAATGGTGGTGATTAAAAATTGTGACGTCGGTCTACTTCTTTATTGGAAAATTTGAGCTGGATGTACCCCTAACATAATTAATCTTCCAAAGATGCCCGTATGACAAAAGAATAGCTCGAAAAATAGACAGACCCACGTTGCAGTTTTTAATTTAATATCGACAAGTATATACAGGGTGCTGTCTATCTCCTATGTGGGTAACTTTCTTAGTATTGAAGATACACGATCGGTTAAATTAGCAAAGTTGCTCAGAAATTTGAGGAGTATTTGACAGTATTTACAGATTTGTCAGTTAACCGATCCTGCATCTCCAAGAAAGTTACCCATATAGGAAGATAGAAAATGCTTTGAATTTTAGGGATATTTAACAGATTCGTTACTGTATTATGGTTTTTACACAAATAAATCAATTGGCGACAGTTATAACATGCCTTATGCGTATTTTTTCACAATGATTATTTTATACTTAGCTCCTTTTATAATTTTGAGTGTGAGGTAACTTATAATTTTAAACATGATTACTCATTACTTTACACTTTCATTGTAGAATGGCTCGTTCTTATAATAAAAGTTTTATCGAAACAAAAGGTGGCTTGAAAAACGCGTTTGCACATAAGATATTTTGCGGTTGGGATTTCAGCATAGCCAACAGCAAAGCTGCCGATTTAAAATCTACAGCAATTTACCACGAACTACAGGTTCGTTATTTACGTTGACTTACGAATTACTAATTAATAAACGTTTAGGAGCTTTTGAGTGATTTAGACACTTACTCCGAGAGGATGTCGTTCATGGATAGATTTCGCACTCGAACTTTGCAAATTATTACAAACATATTTTTTGTGTCAGTGCTCGGAACGATAGGTTACATTATGTGGATTCTTCTCGATGAACATAGAATAACGACTGATAGTGAAGATTCCACACTAGTTGAACTGTTGACCGCGATTGTGATTAACGTTATAATGGTTTTCCTTCCAATGTTATTTAAGCTACTCGCAAGGTATATCTGTTTAATTGCATGATTGTAAAATTAACACGCATCCAATCTCCAGATATGAAGATTACAAAAATCCAAGAATAACATTATACATATCGCTGTTTAGAACGTTTTTGTTGGAAATTCTTGTTGTTGGAATCCTGATAGTTTTCTGGTTAAGGCATTCCGAAAATGAGGTAATAGATGTTTCAAATTAATCAAAGCGAACCAGAATTTTAAAATTTTTTCAGACCTGTTGGGAAACGTCCCTGGGACAGGAAATTTATCGTTTGATCATTTTTGATTTTATTTTTTCCCTCTTTGTCCTTGAATTAGTGCAATATTTTATTTCTAAGTGAGTTTTTTTTTTTTTTAATTATTTACGTTCCAATCCAACTCATTAAAACCAATTAGGTACTACCAAGGTTTTTGATTTTAGGTTGTGTGACGTGAGTCAACCGGAATTCGACATAGCAACAAACACCCTATCTGTGATATACAATCAGACGTTATTTTGGCTGGGTTTTTACTTTTCTCCACTGTTGGGAATCGTCGTATTAATAAAACTATTCCTCACTTGGTATATACGAAGCGCTACGCTGTTGAGGTTTTGCGTACCATCTTCTAAATCGTGGCGAGCCGCACAGACACACACTTGGTTTTTGATCTTAACTTTTCTTAGTTTATTATTATTGATCGGCGTGCACGGATACATTATGATCAAGTAAGTCATCGTTATGTTAATCGGAAAATGTAGCGTTTGGTTGCAGTGTACCCGTGTCTAAGTGTGGCCCCTTCATAGACGTGCAATACATACACGAAATTCTGAACCTTGAAAACAGTGGACAGTTTTGGAAAGTTCTCACATATGTAAGAAAACCAGGCGTGATAGCCTTAGCCATTATCGGGTTGAGGTAAATGCGATTAATTTAAATGCAAATTGTTAATTTTAACATCGTAGCATGTTTGTATTTTACGTCCGTGCAAAATCCAAAGCTCAAATAGACATGGTGGCTTTTCTTAGAAATAGATTAGTCTTGGCTGCGAAAGATAAAGAATTTTTACTTAAGAATATCACAAGCATCACCAATGGAAGTATGTATTAAATAACCTTTTGATCGTGGATGATATATTTTTTTATAGAATGGAGTTGTGACTTGCAAGAAGGTAGAGATGCAGTCGTCGATCCCAGGAAATACGCGCCAAGTGATTTTGTAACAAAAAAACAGCATGATTACGGAGATGGTAAATTTTAGCATTAAACGTGATAGATAATGAGTTCATTTTATTGCAGTTATGCCCAGTTTAAGTTCTGATGAATTATTAACAACATCCAGTAAGTATTCAATAATCTATTAGGGCTTTAATTAAATTAATTTTTTTTTGCAGCTACGAGTTTTCCGACTTCAGATACTGATTTAATCAAAGAATTATATTAATTATATG
Source organism: Lethrus apterus (assembly GCA_018397195.1). Classification (NCBI taxonomy): domain Eukaryota; kingdom Metazoa; phylum Arthropoda; class Insecta; order Coleoptera; family Geotrupidae; genus Lethrus; species Lethrus apterus. Next base: position 20,397 of record JAFFZR010018651.1, on the reverse strand, counting down.
TGCCAATCATATTCATATAAATATATTTTACAAATCGATTGTTGATGAGTTTTTACGATTGTGTGAATGAGGAGATTAAAAAATGTTACAAGATGCCTACCTTGTAATGAAAATCAAGTTTGATTCCTGAGGGTAGGACAACAGTTTTTTTTCCATACATAATCTGTGGTCCCTTTCTGCTTTGTCACGAAAACTAAAAAGGATGATCAATTAATGCTTATCTTCCATTACCTCTATATTAGTTTGTAATAAAAAACACTATCAATAAAAACGACGTTAAATACACGATTCCACTGCATAAAATAATCACAAATAAGAACATTCACATTTCAAACTCTAAATGTCAATGGTGCCGGTAATGCAGAACACTCAAATTCAAATTTGACTTGAAGTTGCAAAAAATTGAAATTTGATTAAAATTGCCAAAAATTCGTTTAAAACCGTTAGTATTGAATATCATTGTACATAAAATCCTACTTTTATAATCATAACATTCAAAAAAAAAAAAAAAAACCATTTTGAGAGAAGAAAAAAATCTTACCAAATAATTCCAGATGTTTAACTTTAAAATCATTACGATTACTGAACCAACCATTAATACATAATCATATCAACAAAAACGACGTTAAAGACAGTAATAAATTGAAATTATTTTTGGTAGTGAGCGCGCCATTTGATATTTTCGGTATTAGAGTCGGTAATGTAGAGCACAAATTTGAAAATTTCCTTTGTAATTGACAATATTGTAATTTATTATGAAATTATCCTTTAAATTGTGTGTTTTAAACAAGAAGCTATATAAATGAAAAATATATATCATTTATGTAAATTAGAGTGTTTTTTTCTTTTGTGTATAACGCCTTTCGTATAGGCAACCCATAATACACCTTTTACTGTGATTCTAACTGAATACATCAGTCTGTTTGTCTGTTTAGCAACTTTAAACGGTTTGTTGACATGTTTAATTGTTAACTGGATTCCCTATGGCTATTGGGTAAAACTCAGACATATAATATGAACCAAAACAGTTCGGTCAAATTTAAAATTTCAGCTATCAGTTTTTAAAAATTTGATAAAATCGTTATAATGTAAGGATTTTACAAATAAAGCGTGTTGCTATAGCAAGTAATAAATAAACATTTCAAACCCCCACGTCACACTTTGTGGTTACAATTTATTAGATCGATAATTGTTTTCATCTGTGTTATGTTTTAAATCAAAGCTGAAAACACCGGTGAAAACATGGGCGCTCCTCTTCCAAGATACGACAAGTACGGCAGGCAAATGGAGCCCGGTCTCCCATGGCTTCCGTACGCCGGTCGCGAAAACGAAGAACAACCCTCGTTCTTCGTCAAAAGGGCCTACGACAGCATGGAATATCCGCCCCTATTCGCAAAGAAATCCTGGACGAGAGGCGTACTTTACAAAGATACTTACGAATTTTACAAACCCAGCGAAAGCATCGGTCGGTTGCTTGTAATTTATTTACAATGTTTCATAGATAAATTTGCAGGTTCGGCTTACACTCCATCGGCCGCCGTGTTGAGAATACAAAACTTACCACCGTACAGAAAAAGACCACCGGCCAATCCACTTGGCTCAGACGGTAAAATCAAACTTAGTCCAAATTCAATAAATACCATTTTTTCCAGGTAAACTGCAATACCCGCCCAAAAAGACGAAATTTGAAGAGGACAAAGAGAAAAAAATCGAAGAAGCTCGATTGCGTCGAAAAAAGGCAAAAACTCCAGGAATCGTGCCCTTGATCGATCTCCTCAACGGTGAATATTGGCGCAACCGCGAAGAAACTCTTCGCAAAGAAGCGGAAAGAAAAGCCAAACGTTTGCAAAAACGACAAATTAAAGACATGGATTTATCAAATGACATGTACTAATACTTTCAAACAATGCGACATGCTGATGATTTTTATTGTAGAGACTTGGAACGATACGAAGCGATTTTACCGGTCGATCCCGACGAGCAAAAAATAATCCTCATCGAAGCTGCGGAGAAGGCCATGAATAAACGCGTTAGGGAAGAAGATTTGGAAAGAATACAATATTATCTCACCACAGTAAGTTTAGTAAACACATTTTTTTAATCAAAGATTTAATATGTGTTTTAAGGCGATTGAAGATCGAATGGTTCCCAGTCTTCCCAGTTTTTACGTCAGTAATGCGAAAGCAGGAATTCCTGAAAAGTACAAACGTTTGAAGCTGTACAAGGCGATAGCGGACACCTTCGAACCGGACCTTGTGGAACTGTATAAAAAATACAGTAGGGAGTATATTTTGAAATACGTCCTGAATGATCCGTATGAATGGAGGCGATTAAGGATCAAAACTTTTCCTTCGGAATATCCAATTTTGTTGGTGAGGGCACCGGTACCCTGGCACATCCAGTATACTGTTGGACATGAAGCGCTTTTCAGACACTTACACATTGGGAATAAGGTCCTCATAAGTATTAGAGATCTGTGGGAAACTAAGTAAGTCTTTCGTGTCAAGTTTCGTGTGTATGGAATTATTTACGATTAGGTATGCCGATATGTATATTGTACACACCGAGCGATTAGAAGAAGTGGGTCCATTTCCACACGATGGGGCAGTTTTCGAAGCAAAATTGGACGAATTGTGTGCCGAATCTAGGGATATTTTGCTGAACGAGTGGCAACGAACCTGCGCGGATATGTTCGTCGAGTTGAAGCCGCATTGGGAAAAATACGTCCCAAAAAAGAAAGGAGAAAGCATGCAACTGATTGAAAGCTTTTTCAAATGTGTCAATTTTCTCATGATCTCACAGCTACGTCGATTGATGGTGCGAAGCTTGCAGCATTTCTTGGATCTTATCGTACAATTCAAGGTGAAAGTCATTAATTTTTAATGGGTTTGATGCACGTTGGGAGCAGATTGGATAACATGGGCTTCGATTGCAAATTATCAATACTTATCTGTTCCAATCTTTTCTCATTCTCCTGAATAAATTTCCAGGATGGTAACGACTACGGTGAAGTATATCGAGACTTGGCTATCATAAACATACCCATATTGAAGGTGATCGCGAAGCCAATTTTAGGCACGAACGATATTAAGTTGACGCCCACAATAGACGACTTCCGGAATTTGATACATCGTTGTTTCATGAAGATTTTGGACGTTACCGCCAACATACCCCGAATCGAAAATATCATGTTTCCAGGTATCTCGATCGGAATTGTTGTTTCACGTGTAACCGATTCGTTTTTCCAGAGTTTTTGAAAAACGTCAATTACCTTCACGTTGTAACGGAGAAGGAAAATTTCGTCGTGGATGTAATCGCAACCGGGATGAAGTGTTTCGAAGCGAATATAAAGGGACCGGGGATGTACCTGAAAATGTACGAAGAGTACTATTATTTGTTGAACGGCGAAGCGGAAAAATCTTGTCGTGTGTTCATGGCCCAAGACCCATTACCGTTGATCAAGGTCGATATTTTCAATATTCTTCGTCAGTTTCAACAATGAATCTTTATAGGACGTCATCCGAAAGATTGAAAAATGCGATGAGTTGAAAGTCGAACTGATTTTCTTGCGATGCAGTATACCCCTGAACATGATCAGCTTGGAGTGCGGCGACCTGAACGACGCCCTGATAAAAATCGTCAATGATATGAGGGCGTACTTTGTGAATTACTACGTCGACGGCAGTCACGCTCTGAACCGAATGTAAGAAAGATTAACTGTTACAATTTTTTTTCTTGTGGTTTTTGGCAGGATATGCAACACTTTCGATGAGATGTCGCAACGCGTCAGTGAATCACCGGAGTCGGTTCAGGATTTGGTCGCGTTGCAAAATTACGTCACGGAATGCAAAGACGTCACGATGTACAACATGAAAGAGAAGATCCGAACGACCGCCGAAAACGTCGTATTTTTGATGCAGTACGCGCATCTGAGTTGTACGTACAATTCCTTTTAAGATTTAATACCTTCGGGGTTCCTCGAGGCTTGTCCCAACCCCTGATCGTTTGTAATTTAAGACATTTTCAATTCATTTAGCTGAAGACATCCAGTTAAACTGCAGAGTCTTTTTATGGCCGAAAGACATGGAAGCCGTAATCGAGTTAGCGTTGCAACGATTAATTTTAAAGCGCGATCAAGCGGAAGCCGAGCTAAAGAACAGAAGGATTATGTTCGACGCGAAGCTACTTAAACACGAAAAGCAACTCGTCGCCTTCAAAAAGAAAGATCCTCCGTTACTGACGATGGAAGAGATGCAAGACAACACCGAACTGGTTGAAGTGATCGTGCAACGATTGCAGGTGATCGATCGAATTTTCCCTTCTTTTGTTCGAAATTTCCGTTTTTAGGAAGACAAAGAAGAAGCTGTTCAAATCAACGCCGAAGAACAACTGTTGGATTTCGATCCTTCTCCGTTTTTGAATCTTCAACAAATGTTGACGACGATCGATCCGTTCGACAGATTGTGGCACACGGTTTTGGGTTTTCACGAAAGTTACGATTTATGGTGCGTTTAAAAAAAAAAACGAATTTCGTGTCCGAACCATTTAGCGTTTAGGTTTTACGGACCGTTCAAGGAGTTCGACGCCGATGAAATCAAAGAGGAGGTGGAAACCATGTGGCGTACGCTGTACAAATTGTCCAAGGTGTTCCACGACAACGCCGGAGCCAAACGCATAGCCGAGACGGTAAGGGCCAAGGTTGAAAAGTTCCGGCAGTTTTTGCCAGTCCTCCAGACGGTTTGCAACAAAGGGTTGCAAAAACGCCACTGGAAGAAAATTAGCGAAATTGTCGGTGTCCCGTTGGAGGTGACCGACGAATCGACGCTCAACGACATGATCGATTCGGGATTGCCGAAATTCATACCCCAGTTGGAAGAAATCAGCGGCTCGGCCACCAAAGAATACGCTTTGGAGAAGAACCTCAAAAAGATGAAGGAAGAATGGGTGGACGTGATGTTTGAGTGCGTTCCGTACAGGTACGTAAGTCGAAAATCACAAAATCTTGGTTGTGATGGGTGTGATGGACAATTTTAGAGAAACCGGAGTGCACATCTTATCGTCCGTAGACGATATACAACTGATGTTGGACGACCACATTTTGAAGGCGCAGACGATGCGTGGTTCTCCGTTTGTGAAGGCGTTTGAAAAAGAAATGCAATCTTGGGAGGAGAAATTGCTCATGATGCAAGATATTTTGGAAGCTTGGTTGACGGTGAGTAGTAGTTCGTAGCTGGTTTCGAGCCACACCTCCCTGGACACACCTCCAACCCTATTGAAAATGCTGATAGGGGCAGTCCTATACACGTAGTCGGAAAAGGAGGAGGAATTTGTTTGTAACTTCGTGCCACAGTAACCAATCGGTGTTACTTTTCACTCAAACTAACAAATAAAAAGTTTATGGTAAGCCGGTGCAACCCAGTAATCCAAACGTACATGCAGCCGTTTATGCAACTAACACACCTGTTTGTAGTTAAAATGAACGAATACAAATATTTAATGGTTTACTAGACTGAATCGGGTTTACCATGAATTCCTGATAGGTTGGTGCATGAAGGCTGCTTTAATTGGCTGGATTGGGATAAATTATTTAGTAATAATAAGAGGTGGAGGTGTCCGAAAATCAAAGCAATACGACATTAATATAATGTTTAAATTTTTTTAGTGTCAGTCGACTTGGATGTATTTGGAGCCAATTTTCAGTTCGGAAGACATCATGAGACAAATGCCGACCGAGGCGAGAAACTTCAAACAGGTCGACAAGTCGTGGAAGGCCATCCAAGCGAACACAATTTTAGACACACACGTCTTGGTCGCGACCGACTACTTCAACATGCTCAATCTGCTCCGGGATTGCAACGTTTTGCTCGAAGAAATCCAGAAGGGCCTGAACAACTATCTCGAAAAGAAACGACTATATTTCCCCAGGTAATTTCGATATTTTCGATTTTTTCCAATCGTTTTGCGTAGGTTCTTTTTCTTGTCGAACGACGAATTGCTGGAAATTTTATCGGAGACGAAAGATCCGTTGCGGGTGCAACCTCATCTGAAAAAGTGCTTCGAAGGCATCAACACGTTGAGGTTCACGCCGAATGAGGAGATCGTGGGTATGGTGAGTGCGGAAAATGAGGTTGTACCGTTGGGTGGAAAAATTCGTCCAGCCGAGGCCAAGGTGATTACGTTCGTCGAAATGGGAAAATGTTTTCATGGAAATATTTTAGGGAATGGTGGAAAAGTGGCTTTTGCAAGTTGAGCAGATGATGATCCAATCGATGAAGGATAGTACGAACGAATCGGTCGCTGCTTACGAATCGTCCGATCGGAGCGAATGGATCCTTTCTTGGCCAGGACAGGTTACTACCCAATAAATAAGAAAATTAAATAACCGCGATCAATTTCAGGTGGTTCAGTGTGTGGATTGCGTTCAATGGACTAAAGAAGTGACGAAGGCCATCTCTAGCGGTACTTTAGACGAACAGCTAGAAATATGCACTCAACAAATTGAAGGAAGTGTCGAATTGGTGCAGGGAAAGTTGGAACCGGGAAATCAAGTGACCGTCGAGGCACTTATCGTTATTGACGTACATGGTAAATTATGGGAACTATCGTTTGAATTTGTACCCATTTTCTTAAATTCGTAGGAAGAGACATTGTTAAAAATTTGCTCGGTTTAAAAGTGAAATCCGTTGCCGATTTCAACTGGATATCGCAGCTGAGATACTATTGGATGGAAAACGTGGTGACTGTGTCCATGATCACCACCGATGTAATGTACGGTTTTGAGTATTTGGGCAACATTGGACGTTTGGTCGCGACTCCTTTGACCGACAGATGCTTTAGGTATTCGCATAAACATAAAAGGTATTTTTATTTTTAATTCATCGTAGGACGCTTATGGGTGCCTTTAAGTTGAACTTGGGCGGCGCTCCCGAAGGTCCCGCGGGAACCGGAAAAACGGAAACCTGCAAGGACTTGGCGAAAGCCGTTGCGAAAAAATGCGTGGTTTTCAACTGTTCCGACGGATTGGATTACAAAGCGCTCGGAAAATTTTTCAAAGTGAGTTTTTCATTCGCAATAAAGTCTTTGTACGAGTGTTTTTAGGGGCTGGCGCAAGCCGGTGCGTGGGCTTGTTTCGACGAGTTCAATCGCATCGAATTGGAAGTGTTGTCCGTCGTCGCGCAGCAAATTTTGACCATACAAATGGCCATCGCCGCCAAGTTGGAAAGGTTCATTTTCGAAGGGACGGAATTGTCGTTGGATCCTTCGTGTAACGTATTCATCACCATGAATCCGGGGTGCGTCGAAAAATCGTGTGTGATTTTGTAATCAGAAATTGTGTTTTAGTTATGCCGGTCGGCAGGAGTTGCCGGATAATTTGAAGGTGCTTTTCAGAACTGTGGCGATGATGGTACCTGATTATGCCATGATTGGAGAGATTTCTTTGTATTCGTATGGATTTATAAGAGCCGCTAGGTAATTTTTTCATTCGAAGCTACTGATTGTCTTATATGATGTTTAAATCAAGCTAAGTTCTTGTAATCAAGGTTCATGATTTCCCATCAATCTGGACAAAAACAAGTTTGTTTCCACAAAAAAAGACATTTTTCTGGGATTTTTTTCCAGTTTGGCCCAAAAAATTGTACACACCTACAAGTTGTGTTCCGAACAACTTTCCTCGCAAAATCACTACGATTACGGAATGCGAGCGGTAAAATCGGTCCTTTTAGCTGCGGGAGCTTTAAAACGATCTTATCCGAAATCCGACGAAGCTCAATTGGTACTCAGAGCCATCATAGACGTCAACTTGCCCAAATTTTTGGCCCAGGTTCGATGATTTCGAAATTGGAATTCGTCTAATGATATTTTTTCTTCAACAGGACATTCCATTATTCGAGGGAATATTTTCCGACTTGTTTCCCGGCATCGACGTGCCGAAATTCGACAGGGATGAATTGATCCGATGCCTATTGGACGAATTGGCGAAGCGTAATCTCCAAGCAACGCCTTGGTACGTCGAGAAAGTAATGCAGGTGTACGAGATGATTCTGGTGCGCCATGGTTTGATGGTTGTCGGCGGCCATATGGGCGGGAAAACCTCCGCTTATCAAGTAATCCCTTTCTTGTGTTTTTTTTGTATAAGTTTCATATATTTCAGTCGTTGGCTGAAGCATTGGCTAAACTCGGCACGGAAAAACAAGCCAAATTAAAAGAATATAGAGTGGTGTATCGCATTATTAATCCAAAAGCGATATCGATGGGAAAACTTTACGGACAATTTGATCCGGCGTCGCACGAATGGTCCGACGGGGTCTTAGCTACAACCTTTAGGGAATTCGCAAACGCACAAACCAGCGATCGAAAATGGATACTTTTCGACGGTCCCGTCGACGCGGTGTGGATAGAAAACATGAACACTGTTTTGGACGACAATAAAAAATTGTGTTTGATGTCCGGGGAAATTATCCAGGTTCGTTGTTTCCTTTTCCGGACTGATTTTTGATCGTCGCGTTCTCAGATGTCGAATAAAATGAATTTAATCTTCGAACCCGAAGATTTGGAATTCGCCTCGCCGGCCACGGTGTCCAGGTGCGGCATGATTTACATGGAACCCCGCCAGTTAGGTTGGCGTCCGTTTCTCTCGTCGTATCTTAGCAATCTGACGAAAATTTTACTCGTGGAACAACTGGAACTTCTCGAAGAAATCGTCGAGTGGCTCATGCCGCCCAGTTTCGAATTTATGAGCGAAAATTGCAAGTTCTTCGTGATGACTTCGGAAATCCATCAGTTTTTCGTGAGTGGTGGTTGCGTGATTTGCGACAATTTTTATGTTGTAATCAGTCGTTTACGAGGTTGTTGACTTGCCAACTGATTGAGGAAACGCAAGTGAGCACGGTGTGGTTGCAATGCATCCTCGTCATGTGCTTGCTGTGGGGTCTCGGATCGACGTTGACTGCGGATGGACGCAGGACGTTTGACGTTTTTTTCAGGAGATTGATTTACGGCGAAGACAAGAACAATCCGAAAAGTAAATCGTTTAAATTGGCCAAAAACCAATTGTTTCCAGAGCGTGGTAACATATTCGATTACGTTTACGATAAAAGGAACAACGGGACGTGGATATCTTGGTCGGATACGATTGAGAAAGCGCAAAATATCCCACAAAATATGAAGGTGATTATTATTGTTTTATTATTATTATTATTACATCTTTTCTATAGGTGAATGAAATAATCATACCGACCAATGAGTCCTGTTGTCAGCGATATTTTCTAAAAACGTGTCTTGCCAACAACATGCCTGTGTTATTTATCGGACCCACTGGTACTGGAAAATCTGCCATTGTTTTGGATTATTTGGTTAATTTACCCAAAGAAAAGTATTTACCAAACGTTGTGAATTTTAGCGCAAGAACCTCGTCTAGTATGGTAAATATGCCAAACTTTGAAATTCCCTCTTTAATTTTACATACAGACGCAAGAAATCATCATGTCTAAATTGGACAAACGCCGAAGGGGAGTTTACGGCCCATCTATGGGTAAAAAATGCATCCTTTTCGTCGATGACGTCGGCATGCCACAAAAAGAACAATGGGGTGCGCAACCCCCCGTTGAATTGTTGCGACAATGGCTCGATCACGGTCATTGGTTCGATAAAGATACGTCCATGTTGCAATTAGTCGACATGGTAAGTCGACAAATTTGAATTTTTTTTTTTTTTTTAATTTACGATTTAGATGTTTGTGGGTGCAATGGGTGCACCAGGAGGTGGTTCCAACGTAGTAACGCTGAGATTTTTGAGACACATGCAAATCATCTGCATGGATTCCTTCGAAGATAACACCTTGAATAAAATATTTTGTTCGCTTCTGGACTGGCATTTTACGAAAGGCTTTCCCGAAAACGTCGCCAGATTATCCAAGGTAATTTGATCCGAATTTATTTCGATGATTTCGCCGTTTTCGTAGATGGCCGTGGCGGCAACCATGGACGTTTACAAACAAGCCATGGAGACGTTTTTGCCGACTCCGGCGAAAGCTCACTATATGTTCAATTTACGAGATTTTGCGCGTGTGATAAAGGGTTGCATGCTGATCCCAGCGCCTAAAATGCAAGACCCGGATAAACTGATGCGATTGTGGATACATGAAACTTATCGCGTTTTCAACGATCGCTTGATCGACGAACCGGATAAGTACGTTTGCCGTGTGATGGGATAAAATTGTAATTTTTTTTTACTTAGAAAGGAGCTTTTTGAAATCGTCAAGAAGTCGTGTTACATCAATTTTCGCCAACATATGGATAAGGTTTTGGTGGATTTGTTGCCCGAGGACGAAGCTTTGAAACCGGAACATATAAGAAATTTGTTTTTCGGGAATTACATCGAGCCGGACGCCGATCCGAAAATATACGATGAGGTGCGTACTTTTTTATTTTTGTGGATTGACGAGAAATTTGTTCGTTAGATAACCGACTTGGACGATTTGACTGAAAAGATGGATTATTACTTGAGCGATTATAATATGATATCGAAGTCGCCGATGAATTTGGTGATGTTTAAGTTTGCCATCGAGCACGTTTCGAGAGTGTCTCGTGTGCTGCTCCAGGATAATGGAAACGTCCTGCTCGTTGGTATTGGGGGATCAGGAAAGCACAGTTCTGTTAAACTGGCTGCATCCATGGCTGAGTACCTTTTGTTCGAGGTAAGCACAACTGGGACAAGACTTCTTTAAATTTATTATTATTTCAAGGTTGAGTTGTCTCGTAACTACGGCCCTACCGAATGGCGAGACGATTTAAAATCGCTCCTTCTCAAGGCCGGTTGCGAAGGTAAACCCACAGTTTTCCTATTCGCCGATACCCAAATCGCCGACGAATCCTTCACGGAAGACATAAACATGATTCTGAACACGGCCGACATACCGAATTTATACGTGGCCGACGAAAAGGCGGAAATATTGGAAAAGATGCAAAACGCCGCCCGCGAGTCCGGCAAAAAAATCGACTCCACGCCGCTGGCTTTGTACAATTTTTTCATCGAACGCGTGAAAAACTACTTACATTTGGCTTTGGCGATGAGTCCCATCGGCGGCGCGTTCCGCCGACGTTGCAGGATGTTCCCGTCTTTGGTCAACTGTTGCACGATCGATTGGTTTTTGGCGTGGCCGAAAGACGCCCTCGAAAGAGTCGCAAGCATGTTCTTGAAACAGACCGACATTGACGACGAAATGGTCCAGACTTGCGTACTGATGTGTCAGTATTTTCACACGACGGTCGAGGAAGTCTCCGACCGATTTTACGCCGAGCAAAGGCGCAAAACGTACGTGACACCCACGTCGTATCTCGAGTTGATACAAACTTTCAAGGATTTGTATTATTTGAAAGTGAATCAAATCACGATGCAAAGAAACAGGTGATTCGTACAGTTTCGTCGATGGGATTTTTTTACCATGTTTTAGGTACGAGACCGGTTTGGATAAGTTGGACTTTGCTGCAGGACAAGTGGGTCTAATGCAAGACGAGCTCACCGCTTTGCAACCCAAGCTTATTGTAGCATCGGCGAAGACTGAAAAACTGATGGTGAAAATCGAGCAGGATACGGTGATAGTCGAAGCCAAAAAGGAGGTAACTTGTACGGTGTTTGTTTCATTTGACGTTGATGATCTGAAATGTTTAGATCGTGGGTGCTGATGAGGCCTTGGCTAATGAAGCGGCGGCCGCAGCCCAAGCCATAAAAGATGATTGCGAATCCGATCTGGCTGAAGCAACTCCGGCTTTAGAGGCCGCTTTAAGTGCGCTTGACACGTTGAAACCTTCTGATATCGTTATAGTGAAATCTATGAAGAATCCACCGTTTGGAGTGAAATTGGTTTTGGAATCGGTGTGCGTGATGAAAAGTATCAAACCTGATAGGAAACCCGAACCTGGGACGGGTCGAATGATCGAAGATTTTTGGGGACCTTCGGTTAAATTACTGGCGGATATGAAATTCCTCGAAGGATTGAAAACCTACAATAAAGATGGTATACCACCGGCGGTGATGAAGCGCATTAGGGAAAGGTTCGTATGTTGAACATGATCCATAAAAATTTGATTCATCATTTATTTAAAGGTACATACCGGATAGGGAATTTGACCCCGAGCGCATCAAAAATGTGTCGACCGCTTGTGAAGGTATATGCAAGTGGGTCAGAGCTATGGAGGTCTACGATCGTGTCATTAAGATTGTCGCTCCTAAGAAAGCGCGATTGGCCGAAGCTGAAGGTGAACTGGCTGCACAAATGGAAACGCTTAATGAGAAAAGGGCGCAGTTACAGGAAGTAAGTTTTTACCATCGTATGCTAAGGTGGATAAAAATCCAAAATGATCCTAGATACCATTCCATCAATTTTCGTTGTAGGTGACAGACAAGTTACAAGCGTTAAACGACGAATTCGCCGCAGAAACCAAAAAGAAAATGGAATTGGAAGATCAGATAGAAATTTGCTCGCAAAAATTGGACAGAGCGGAAAAACTGATCGGTGGTTTGGGCGGTGAAAAGACGCGATGGTCAGAAACGGCGAAATATTTGCACAGTTTGTTGGGTAACGTCATTGGAGACGTTCTACTGTCAGCTGGTATGGTCGCATACCTCGGACCCTTTACTGTCAATTACAGGTCTTTGATGCAAAATTCTTCGACGTGTTTTCAACTTTGGTTTCAGGCAAGAAGTATCGAAAGATTGGAACGAATTTTGTTTAAAGTTGGGTATACCGTGTTCCAAACAGTTTTCCTTGGTGAGCACGTTGGGCGAGCCGGTCGTCATCAGAGCTTGGAACATTGCTGGTCTCCCTGTTGATAATTACAGCGTGGAAAATGGCATCATCGCAACGAAAGCGCGAAGATGGCCGTTGATGATCGATCCCCAAGGTCAAGCTAACAAATGGGTGAAAAACATGGAAAAACAAAACAAACTCCAAGTCATCAAACTAACTGATGGGAACTACATCAGAGTCGTGGAAAACGCCATAACTTATGGCCAACCAGTCATTTTGGAAAATGTCATCGAAGAAATCGACGCAGTTTTAGAACCAGTTTTGGTGAAAAACATCTTTAAACAACAAGGCGTTTACTATTTAAAATTGGGCGATAACGTCTTAGAATACAATTTCGATTTTAGGTTTTACATAACGACGAGGATGAGAAATCCTCATTATTTGCCCGAAATCGCTGTGAAGGTTGATCACAATGAACACCAATAAAGGCATAATTTTTTATTGCAAATTGCCGTAGGTTACCTTGTTGAATTTCATGATAACACTGCAAGGGCTACAAGATCAACTGTTGGGAATAGTCGTGGCGAAAGAACGGCCGGAATTAGAAGAGAAGAAGAACGAAATGATCGTGGAAAGTGCGAACAACAAAAAAATGTTGAAAGAAATCGAGGATAAAATCTTGGCGGTGTTGTCGTCGTCCGAAGGCAACATTTTGGAAGACGAGACGGCTATAAAAATCCTGTCGTCGAGCAAAATCCTTTCCGAGGAAATCCAAGAAAAACAAAAGATAGCGGCCGTTACGGAAATCGAAATAGACACGGCGCGAAACTCATACATCCCAGTCTCGAAACACTCTTCGGTTTTGTTTTTCTGCATATCAGAATTGGGGAACATCGATCCCATGTATCAGTATTCGTTGATTTGGTTCATAAATCTGTACAATCAGTCGATCTTGAACAGTAAAAAATCGCCCAATTTGGAGGAACGCTTGGAAATTTTGAACGATCATTTCACAGGATCAATCTACAAAAACGTGTGCAGGTCGTTGTTTGAGAAGGACAAATTGATCTTTTCCTTTGTGTTGGCGGTCGGAATTTTAAGATCACGGGTAGGAAACCGACAACAAAAAACAATTTTTGACGATGATTTTTAGGGTCAAATCGACGAGGATATTTTCACTTTTCTGCTGACCGGTGGGATTGCTTTGGAAAATCCACACAAGAATCCGTCGCCCGATTGGTTATCGGATAAGTCTTGGTCGGAGATCGTCAGGGCCAGTAATTTGAAAGGGTACGTTTCATTTGAAATGTTTTGAATAGATTTCGAGAAATTTTCTCAACAGATTGGAAAAATTTATGAAATCGGTACAATCAAACGTCGATGCTTGGAAGGCTTATTATGACGTTTCCAATCCACACGAAATTCCTTGCCCAGCTCCGATGGATAAACTCACAGGATTGTTAAGAATTGTCGCTTTAAGATGCATTCGTCCTGATAAAGTGGTACCAGCTGTCCAAGTAAGATTTTCCATACAATTCATAGGTTCTGATTGAACACCGTTATTGGTGGAGGAATTCATATTTCAATTTTTTCCATTCTTTATAGACATACATAGTGGATCAAATGGGACAAGCTTATTTGGAACCTCCCCAGTTCAACTTGGAGGAGTCGTACAACGACAGCTATTGTTGTTCACCATTGGTTTTCATTTTATCGGCAGGTTCTGATCCCATGGCTGGTTTGGTCCGCTTCGCAGCCGATAAGGGTATCCACAAAACGAGCTTGTTGACCATTTCGTTAGGTCAAGGACAGGTACGTGCACGTTTTGCGTTGGATCTTTTAACATTTTGTGTTCAAGGGTCCAATAGCGGCGGGGATGATAGACACCGCTTTGGTAACGGGCCAGTGGGTCGTCTTGCAAAATTGTCATCTGGCCGAAAGTTGGATGCGCGAACTGGATCGAATATGCGACGAAGTCGTCGTACCGGACGCCACACACGAACAATTCCGTCTGTGGCTGACGAGCTATCCAAGCAGGGCTTTTCCCGTGTCGATCTTGCAAAACGGTAAACTTTACAAATTGCTTAGAACGATCAGGCAATTTTTTTGCAGGTGTGAAAATGACCAACGAAGCTCCGAAAGGTCTCCGACAGAATTTACTGCGTTCGTACCTTTCGGATCCGATATCTGATCCGGCTTTTTACCAGGCGTGTCCCAGATGGCGCGAGTGGCAAATTTTACTGTTTGGCTTGTGCTTTTTCCACGCTTTGGTGCAAGAAAGGAAGAAATTCGGGCCGCTCGGTTGGAACATTCCCTACGAATTCAACGAATCAGATTTGAGGATAAGCATATTACAGTTACAGGTATTTTTGCCAATGTAATAATTTTGAATGCACGTTTGTAATTTTCAGATGTTTTTAACTGAATACCGCGAGGTTCCTTTCGACGCTCTTGTTTATCTGACCGGTGAATGCAACTACGGCGGTAGGGTAACTGACGACAAAGACAGAAGATTGCTGAGTTCTTTACTGTCGATTTTTTACACGCCGGACGTGATCGACAAAAGGGGGTGTGTGACACGATGAGTTTTGAAAAATTTCCTGTCTGTTTTTCTTCAGTTATCCGTTCTCTCCGAGTGGTATATATTGCGTACCCGAAGATACTTCCTACGAAGGTACCATCAGTTACATCAGACTCTTACCCATAATACCCAAACCCGAGGTTTACGGTTTGCACGAAAACGCAGATATAACCAAAGATAACCAAGAAACATTAATGGTAAGTCTTGGAATTTATACCTCAAGATAGAACTTCCGTCCTGTTGCGGTCTGTATATAAGTTTCCTTATTCAACATCATAAAATATTCTCATCAGTCGTTAAAAGCCATTCAAAACTGCTCAAAGCTTTTCGTCGTTTAAAGACCTTCAAAGTTGTTCAAAAGCCGTTCAAAGCTCTTCAAAAGCTGTTTTTATGACGTTGCATAATGATCTTATGGAAGAGATGAAGACTACTGAATCATTTATTAATATTAGTAGGTATAGTAGTAAGGATTGCACATGCGCGGCCTTGTCCCTTTCCTTTCAGCTAATCAGATAATCAGCTATTACTCACTATTAAAAGCTTATCAATGGTTTCTATCAATATTTTATTGTTTATCTTTTCACTATATATATTTTTTTTTTAATTTCTTGGACTCATCCAATATTTACTCGAACAATTTTAATTTCAGTTACTTAATGGAGTTCTACTGACACAAACGCAAATTTCTGCTGGTGGAGGCGGCGAAGGTGGCGAAGAAGCCATCGTCGAATTGGCCAACGACATCTACAACAAAATTCCAAATTTGTTCGACGTAGAGGCTGTCAGCAAAAAATACCCGGTGATGTACACCAATTCGATGAATACCGTTTTACGACAGGTGCGCTCGGACACGTGACCATTTTTTAAATTTCCATCTCGTTTCGTTTCAGGAACTCATAAGGTTCAACAGACTGACGAAGGTGATCAAGACGACGCTGAAAGACATGGCGAAGGCGGTCAAAGGTCTCGTGGTCATGTCCAACGAACTGGACGAAGTCTACGGGTCCGTCATACTCGGGAGAGTTCCGCAAACTTGGATGTCGAAAAGCTATCCCAGTTTGAAACCGCTCGGTTCCTACGTGACGGATTTCATCAGCAGGTACTGGATAATTTTTGTTTGTGTAAATCACTTTGGATTTAAATTTAATTCAGATTGAAGTTCTTGCAAGATTGGATAGACGTAGGGGCGCCGAACGTTTTCTGGTTATCCGGTTTTTACTTCACCCAGTCGTTTCTGACGGGAGTTTTGCAGAATTTTTCGCGAAAACACAACTTGCCCATCGATTGGATTCATTTCGAGTATTACGTCACCAGTTTCGAACAGGAAACGGAAGACGTGTTGGAAAGCGGCGTATATTGCAGGGTAATTTTTTAAACATTTTGATTCGAAAATTGGGAAAAAAATACTATCGGAACAAGCCGATTGTGTTTCATCGAACACAACCTTGACCTTGAAAAACACGATCAAGGTCATGATTTATGTAATGAAACAATCGGCTACAACGACCTTCAATCGAAGGTCTCTTTAAGGTTCCAATAACCTTCATAACCAAGGTCAATGAAGCCGATTGTAAAACCTCCGCAGCTTTGTTTTTCAAGTTCAAGGCCAAGGCCA
Source organism: Lethrus apterus (assembly GCA_018397195.1). Classification (NCBI taxonomy): domain Eukaryota; kingdom Metazoa; phylum Arthropoda; class Insecta; order Coleoptera; family Geotrupidae; genus Lethrus; species Lethrus apterus. The sequence goes on along the minus strand of JAFFZR010018651.1, from coordinate 3,453 downwards.
AGGTCAAGGTCATGATTTATTAAGAAAGACAATCGGCCACAACAATCTTCAGTCCAAGGTCGCTTCGAGATTCAAAGAACTTTGAAAATCAATCAATGAACCTCGAACTATCAACAACGTTAATGAATTTCGAACGACCTTGAGTTGAAGGCTTTGCGGTCTCCCGCGCTGCAGTCTCCCGAGTAGGAAATTGTATTTTGATTTGTTACAAGCAGGAATTCGAGGAAAGAGACGATATCAAAGATTACGTAACTGTGAGTAATGCGCTTATAAGTTGTTTCTAATTTTGTAAAAAATTAAATGTAATGCAGCGTGTAAAGGATAAGGAAGAATCGAGTGTATTTATATACGTAAGTAGACACGGCCTACGCCAATGGTGCCTTGATTAGTTTCTGATGTTGACCCTCATCAGCTTTTATGAGCGGTTGTGTCGCAATTAGTGTTTTACAAGCATTTACTTTGTGTATGAGTCAGATTGTAACCGTGAAACCCACAGCGAAGCCAAAACATTTATTTTAATTTATTCTTAAAATATAATAATGTTAGTGATCCCCGCTAGGTGGAGTTGTACGTTGGTTACAATCAGGACAGAAAGAGACTTTTTCAATTAGAATTGACGATTTTTAGGGGTTGTTTCTGGAAGGCGCGAGATGGGATCGAAAACTGAAAAAGTTGAACGAATCACTTCCGAAAATTTTATTCGACGTCGTCCCGATCATGTGGCTGAAACCCGCTCTCATATCGGAATACAACCCGAACACCTGTTACAATTGTCCGGTGTACAAAACCAGCGCGAGACGTGGCGTGTTATCCACGACCGGTCATTCGACGAATTTTGTCATGGTGACGACTTTCGACACGGATATGCCCGAAAAACACTGGATTAACAGGGGCGTTGCCTCTTTGTGCCAACTTGACGATTAAACGTGGAATGCACATTTTATATTTTTTTCGTTTTATCAATAAATGAAGTCTAAAATTGTTTGTTGTTTGATTCGAGAACCCAAAATAGCTCCCTGGGTTGGGTTTTCAAAAAAAAAATTAAACGACACAAGCACAATCTTCGACTGATCATAATAATAATAATAATAATGTTTATTTTATCTACGACCACTTTCCTTTAAAATCAAAAACATTTATTAATTTTCCAATACGTTCAACAGCAACATCACAAAAAAACGAAAATTACATAAACATTACGTCTGATATCGATTGTTTCCTTGCCGGTAATTGTAATTAACATTTCTCCCTTGCACGTTCACAGTCTGTTCGAAATCGTCGTCATTATCCGACTTTATATCCGACGATTCCTCCGAGAAGGTCCTTCTCGCCTGCGTCGTCCTGTACACTTCATCGGCATTTTCCGCATCGTGAATTCGCACGATTTCGCAATCTTCTCGTTCGAAGCAACTGTTCTTTCTCGGCTCTCTGAACGGTTTGTTCCTTTCGTCGTTCGCACGGACCGATTTCGCATCGTTCATTATCTGTTCTGCTTCGGGCTTCATTTGGCCGTTCGGAAACAGACCTATATTAGACAAAACGGTTTTTATTTCAAAATTAACACTTACATTCGTATTTGATATATTCGCTTTTATTAATCGGCCATCTGAAATAACACAGAGTCGATTATATATTTTAAAGGGTATAGAAAGTCTGGACGAAATTTACTTGGGTTTATTGGGTTTTGTTGGATTAGGTTCAAATCCGAATCCAATGTTATGGATTTCATTCTTATTTGAATTACTATAATAAATTTGGTGCCACTTGGATCAGGTTGGGTTTAGGGTTTAATGTTAATCAATACGTTTTTAAACCAAAGGATGTGCGAAAAAATTGCGTTAGGATTGAATTGGGTTAGACATAGGGTTTGCATGAGAAAAGATTAGCTTAGATACAATTGAATTGGATCATATAAAGACTTAGGTTGGGTTTAGTTTAGTTAAAGTTGTACTGGATTTGGGTTTGAGCACAGGCATAGGTAAGACAAATTATATTGAATAGGTTTAGATTACTGTGGATTTGGTTGAATTTTTTGGGCTATTGCCCAAAATATATAATTTGAAAAAATTTAATGTTCTTTTTAATCATACGTACTCCCATTTTCTTCCCTGTCGAAATGATCCTCCTCAATATCCGAATCGGTTTTAATGTCATCAGATTCAACATTCATGTCATCCCTATCCGCATAGATTCCAACCCCGCCTTTTCTATTGTGCACACTATTTTTACGATTAACCGTGAAGAAATCGATCGGTTTCGACATCACCGGATATTGCACCTTGATTTTGGGCGAATTGGATCGTACTTGTCTGTTACAGTTGCCGTATTGGATTGGCGCTTCTTGTCCGTCGTTTTCCATCCTGCATTGCTGAACGGTCGATTCGCAATTTTCGTTCATGGAATGAACTTTGGACTTGGACCTCTTGCACCTTTGCTGCATCGTATACGCCTCCAAGTTCTCCACCATTTGGTTTTGCGATTGCGCCGTACAACTGTTCGAATAGTTCAAATTCGGCTTCGTCGACGTTAAATTGCCCGTCGTCGACGCCGAGAACAATTCGTTCGTTCTGTGGCCCATGAACAAGTTGTGCTGTTTGGGCGTACTTTTCAACAGGTTCGGGTTGATTTTCGCCTGTTGGCATTCGGGGAGTTTGCTCGTGGTCGCGCTGTAACATTTCGTCGCTTTTTTTCCAATTTGTTGTTGCACGGGTTTTTGAACGGTTTGGACTTGTTGGTTCCTGCTGGGCGACTGGGCCAAATTCGATTGGCTGCATTTATCGTGGACTGAAGGTTTTCGCTTGCATTCGTTCATTTTTAGCGTCAATGCTTTGGATTTCGGTGTTTTGCATTTTTCTTCGATTTTTGGACGAATGGGTGATTTTGGCGTGAAGGCTCTTGAATCTGGAGAATCTGTAACAAAAAAAAATAATCTGTCTGTCTATATGTGGCAGAAATGTTAAATGCAGGAGGGAAGCAGTTCCAGAACAAACTGTTCGACCTTATTTTAAACATAAAATAATAATAATAAATGTTAAAGCCTATTCCAACATATGCTGCAGGGATTAGGGAAATGTGGAAAACCTAATCAGAATAGTCGGTCGGAAGGCCAACACAAAGTCAGAAAGCCAAGCCAGAGAGGAACCCAAGCCCAAGGCCTGTAGAGCATTAATAATAATAATAATAATAATAATAATAATAATAATAATAACTGTAAGATTAGTCATCTTATTTATATGGATGATATTAAATTGATAGCACAAACAAGTGCGGAAATGAAATACTTGATAAAACAAACGGAGACATTTACCAATGATATCAGGATGGAGTTTGGGTTGAACAAATGCAAAATAGGAGAGCTTAAAAAAGGAAAATGGCAAAGAAATGAGGGGTATATCCTAAGTGGCAAAGAGGTAGAAAAACAAATTATAAAAGGTATGGAGAAAGAGGAAACAT
>JAFFZR010018650.1:19661-38294 GCA_018397195.1 Lethrus apterus | reverse complement strand
TAACAATCTTGTACTTTATATGTTTATAATAAATACATAACAGCAGATTTAATATTGTCCTATTTAATTTGACACCTATTTATATGAACCATAAGGGTCAGTTTTAAGACGGTCAAAATGTGAATGACTCCAGTTTAAATTTCGTGCTCGTTTTTGACGTCACACTAATGCGGTCCATTTGTATATAAACATTAGGAATTATCAAACCCCAACACCCTAACGAGTGAAGATATGATTGTTGACAAATTTAATTTTATTTAGAAAATTGAAAGAATTTTTTTTTTTTTTTAGATTGAAGGACATTTTGGTGGTGTCAGGGTAGTATCTGAAGGAAGAGGTTCCCAGTTACTTCTAGGAACGACAAGAAATTGCATTCTCGTCGGTAACACAAGCTTAGGTTTCCAACCGATAATTTTGGGACACACGGACGAACTATGGGCCTCGGCTGCACATCCAAGTATACCCCAGTTTGTGACAGCAGGTCATGACAAACTCTTGCAGATGTGGGACTCGATGTCCCACAGTATTTTATGGAGCAAAGACATAGGGGTAATTAATTTTTGCATACATGAAATTATATCGGATTTATATATGTATTGTGGTTTATAGGAGCAAGCTCAAAGTGTAGCTTTTTCAACTGATGGAACGGTTGTAGCTGTTGGTTGCATAACTGGTCGTTGGATGATATTTGATACACAAACTAGAGATCATCTGGGACAGTACACAGATGGTGTTGAACCTATACAAGTCATTCAATATTCACCTGATGGTAACTTACTCGCTATAGGATCAAGAGATAATCATATTTATATTTATCAAGCCATAGAAGGAAGCACAAGATACACTAAGGTGGGAAGATGCATGGTGAGTTTTTATATATTTTGTTATTTACTTTTACTTCACAATTTCGACACTCATAATTACAAAATTGTGGCTTTTGAGTGATGTGTCTTGCCATTATAAGTGTGGCTTTCTGTACCTGTTTTTCTTGAAATGTATTACTCTTAAAATAATTTTTGCAAATATTTAACACATTGCAAAAAGCACATCGTTCACTTTCGTTTTTTTTTTTAATTGCTTCACATGCCTGTCTAAGGGTTCGAAGGGAAATGTGGTAAAATATTCAAATTTATACAACAAACTAGTTTCACAATATTTTTGAACTTTCAGGGACATTCAAGTTTCATTACACATATTGATTGGTCCGCCGATAGTCAATTAATAAGGAGTAACTCTGGGGATTATGAACTTTTATTCTGTAAGTATTACTTATTTTATTTATAAAAACCCAAAAAAAAATGACTCCCCATCTAGTTTTATTTTGCATTTTGTAAACTTAGTCTCACACATTTATAGGGAATGCAACAACATGTAGACAAATTACACAAACGAGCTCAATGCGCGATATAGATTGGGCGACAAATTCTTGTACAATAACCTTTACCACAATCGGCATCTGGCCGGAAAATGCTGATGGAACTGACGTAAACGCATGCAATCGTAGTCACGATATGAGTCTGATGGCTACTGGGGATGATTTTGGAAAAGTAAAATTATATTCATATCCAGTTACACAACCGAAGGTAAATTTATGATTCAAATTATAAATTCCCATAAATATATTATTTTATTTCAGTCTCTTCATCATTCGTATGGTGGTCATAGCAGTCACGTCACCAACGTGGTTTTCCTTCACGACGACACAAGGCTCGTTTCGATTGGTGGTAAAGACACGAGCGTAATGCAATGGACCGTGTCCTAAACATATTCCAACACATTCCGTCCATTTCGATTTCGCGGACATGCCTTAAAACACTCGTAAATATCTCACAAGTTTGACTGTTCTTGAATTAATAGCTAAGGGTTCTGAGTGTTGTCAATATGTACCGAGCCAGCCAAAATCCATGGATTTAAAGTAGAAATGTTACGATATTCTTAGCTGTTAACATATTTTCACGTGTTATTTATTTCAATGTTAAAGCGTGTATACATTTTCTGGGAAATCAGTAATGAAATTTTACAACTCTAGTCTGTACATTATCTTCGCAACATTTTTTTTTACTAATGATTGAACACACAAAATATGCTTAGACATTTAATTTTGCAATTTTTTGTATTTCATATTTAATTATGTATAGATGTGATAAATAAAGTATACAAGGTTTTAAGATCTTTGTTTTTCCCATTGCCTAACTGAGAAAATGCATAACAGAAAGGTAATTCAAATAAACAAAAATTATAACAAGTAATTTATTATGCTGCTAAATATACAAATTCAAAATCAAATACTTATTAACAAATCGAACATTATTTCTGTTTCCGGTTTTTTCCAAATATATTCAAATATTTCCCCCTAGTCATTTCTTTTGATTCTTCAACACCTAACTGATATGCTACATCGTGCAATTCTTTAACTTTCGTTATTAATCCTGCCGTCGACAATGATGCCAATTCTACACATTTAGGCGTTTATAAATTGATATTACATAGAAATATACTACTTACGGTGTAAATAATTGTGATCTTCTTGCGTGAATTCCTTGGAGTAAGGTACTTTTGTATTGTTTGGAGGTGTGTAATTATTTACAAAATCAGTTATTCCTGGAACTATTTAAGTGTTAATTTTTCATCAACATACAATTAAACTCATTTACATTTTTCTGGCCATAATTCAGGAGAAGATCTGTCTAAATTCTCCATACTCAACAAACTTTCTTCTAATTCGGCGAAAGCAGAATCGTCTGTAAAAAAATCAATTTTTATTTGACAGCTACTGTGGCGTAACCTTGATATTTAAAATTTTGCCTGCGTAAACAACCAAACAAACAACATAAAAATAATGCGTAAATAAAATATCTATAACGAATACGATTGTTAAGATGTGGTAATGTCAAATTGAGGGCCTCACTAATTAAGAATAGTTTAAAAATATTGTTACCGTGTTGAACGCTCCCGGGTTTCTCCGACGCCATTTTACAAGTGCACCAACATAAAATAAAATTACTTACGACATCGATCTAGTGACATTATAATCCCCTACATATAACCTACTCTGCTGTTCTCGTGACGTTCGTTAATAAAATGATCAATTAGTTGGCTGATTATTTCGAAAAAACTATCAGTTCTACATAAATGTATTAAATAAAGAAATCCGCACTATGAACGTTTACGAGTAGTAAATTTGAATTAATAGTGGTAAGTATCAAAGACAGTTTGATAATTATGAGAAGTCAGTTCAAAATTCGTTGTAAAATGTGTCAACATGGATTTCGTCCCGTATATGAGGAGATCTTATCAATTTATTCAATTGAAGTATACATTACCATAGTTGATAACTCCGCTGATAAAATTCCCTTTATTTCAATAGGTCAAGAAATATGGGCCAGACATTATCGGAACCTGTCACTGCAAAAGACACAGCATGTTGTCAAAATTCCCGATTTCGAGTTGGTTCGAGCTGTATGCAGGGATGGCGAATAAATATGGAAGATTCCCACTCACATATTCTCTCTCTACCCGATGATCCCGGTACTGCATTTTTTGCTGTGTATGATGGTCACGGTGGAGCAAAAGTAGCCGAGTATGCAGGAAAACACTTACACAAATTCATAACAAAACAATCATTTTATAAGCAAGGTAACATTACAGAAGCGTTGAAACAGGCTTTTCTAGAAATTGACGGTGTCATGTTAAATGAAGAGACTTTAAAACATGAACAAGCAGGAACGACCGCTGTTGCAATAATCGTTAAAAATAATAAATTGTTTTGTGCCAATGTTGGTGATTCCAGAGCTGTGGCCAGCGTCAATGGTAGAGCAGAACCTTTATCTTGCGATCATAAACCTACCAATACAGTAGAGTACAATAGAATAACTGCTGCAGGTGGTTGGGTTGATTGTAATCGAGTTAATGGCAATTTAGCCCTTTCAAGAGCATTAGGAGATTTTATATTTAAAAGGAATGAAAAGAAATCTGCTGAAGAACAAATTGTAACAGGTGAATTTCAATCATATTAAACTGTGATAAATATTTAACACAATATTCGCAATATTTTGGAAATTGTGTCATCAAAGTTTTGAATTTTTACAATTAATACAAGGTTTAAAACGTTTCAATTTATAAACAAAATATTTATGGGATTATTTTCCATCAAATAAAATAAAAAATATAAAAACAGTTTTCTATGCTTTATTATTTTTGCAGCTTATCCTGATGTTGAAGAACGTGAAATTACAACTGATTGGGAGTTCATAGTGTTAGCTTGTGATGGTATTTGGGATGTAATGTCAAATCAAGAAGTGATAGACTATATTCGTGAGAACATTACTGCTGGTATCGAACCAGAAGAAATATGTGAAACTTTAATGATGCGTTGTCTAGCACCAGATTGTCAAATGGCCGGTTTAGGTTGCGATAATATGACTGTAGTTATAATATGTCTTTTACATGGCGGTACATTTGAGGAACTCACAGCAAAGTGTGCACAACCCGCGGAAATTAATACTACAATGGATGTAGATATAAAATAACGTTTGTTTTATTTGTTTATGTACAGTGATTTCTTTTTATATGTACTGTAACTTTAAACACCTGTGAAATTTTATTTTTTTTTTGACTTTTCTTCATGTGTCAGTGTATATAATAATGTATATAATAATTATAGTTTTTTTAGTGTTTTTCTTGTTAAAAAATATTTGTGAATTTTATATCTGGTTAGTCATTTTGTTCTCTTTTGATGTAACACATCTAGTTGAAAAAATATATATTTGCATACATTCACACCGTTTTGAATAGTAAATATATCATTATTATCATTTATTTTGTTTCATTTATAGAAAACTAAAATTTGAAAAAATTAAAATCTACTGTAATTATTAACAATCTTTAATTCAAACTTTTTAAACATTAATATTGCAGTATTTGATCCTTAATGTGCAAGACTAGTTTTTCGATTTTTAAGAATGCTAGCAATAAAGAATTCACCTGCCTTATATGAGCTACGAACAAGCGGCCCACTAGCAACATACAAGAACCCCATTTCATTGCCCACTTTTTCCCAATGTTGAAATTTCGTAGGCGTAACATATTCCACTACTTTTAAGTGTCTTTTAGTAGGCTGCATGTACTGACCAAGTGTAAGGCAATCGACGCCCGACATTCGTAAATCCTTTAAAGTTTGTGCCACTTGCTCGTCGGACTCTCCCAAACCTAACATGATTGAAGATTTTGTTATTAAATCTGAATTATGTGATTTAGCTCCCTCTAACATGGCCAATGATTGTCTATAAATAAAGTAAATAATTTCATACAATAAATAATTATCACAATTAACCTGTATTTAGCCCTTCGATCTCTTACAAATGGCGTTAAAGCTTCCACTGTTTCGATATTATGGGCATAAACATCTAATTTACTATCAACGACAGTTGTTACAGAATTTAAATTTCCAGCAAAATCTGGCACTAAACACTCGACAAGGATGTCTTTATTTCTAGAAAGATTAATAAATTTTCCCCAAATAAAAAGTTTGTAACTTACGCTTTTTTAATTTCTCTGACAGTTTCTGCGAAATGATTTGAACCACCATCAAGTAAATCTGCAATATTATCGTAAAAAAGATGTAAAAACACAAGTAATCATACCGTCTCTATCCACTGAAGTTAGTACAACGTAATCTAAACCCCATGAAGCAATGGCTTTTGCGGTATTTATGGGTTCATTTGGATCAGGTTTCGGAGGAGCTCTTGAAGTTTTAACAGAGCAAAATCTACAACCTCTTGTACAAGTGTCCCCTAATAACTAAACATTCCTTAGAAATTAATACTCAATCCATTTTTACTAACCATTATTGTAGCTGTTGCAGTACCATGTTCGCCACCACCCCAACATTCACCAATATTGGGACATCTAGCCTCTTCGCATACTGTATGTAAGTTCAAAGTCCTCAGTTGTTCTTTCAATTTGCTAAAATTCTTCCCAGTTGGAATTGTGGTTTTCAACCACGGAGGCAATCTCAACCTGTCACTCTCACCTTTCTCACGTTTAAGTTTACCATCGTATTCGTTCCAGTCGTCGGGGTTTTCTTTTAGAATAGGTTCTGATGTATTTATGAAGTCTTGTAAACTGGGACCGTTTGCTATTCGCTGTCGCAAACCTTCCAAATTATTTTTGTGTTCTAACCTCACATTCTACAATAACATTGTTTAAATATCGAATTTAGAAACTTTTAAAACTTACTCTTTTAAAATTAGTTACCAGAGGAAAAATACGTGATTTACGAATCATCTTTTATTAAAATATCTTAAAAGTGTTATAAAAACTGATTATTTTTAAGGGTCATGTACCCAAGGTTAAAATAGGTTACATCAACATTTGACACATAAAATTCAAGAAAAAAATTCAACAAAATGGATTTATTACTAACTTAAATAAATAAATTAAAACATATCAGAGCCGGTGCACCGTGCTAAGATTTTTGCTTCTTCAGGTGTTAATTTTTCCTCAATTGATGGTTCTTTAGGTGTGCCATCTTCATTTAATTTACCTTCTGTGAAATCCTTTGCAACTTTCGGTGCATAAACGACATTAAATAAATCTTCTGCTATAAATTCAGATTGTATTACATCAGGTGTCTTGTAGGATACATATGGTTTTAACTAAAAGAAAGTTACAATAAAGAACTAATATTAAACATAACTCAATAAATAATTAAACTGTCAAGGAGAAACATACACCTAAAAGTTGATATGAAATAATCTTGTTTAGGGGTTGTAGTTGTATATTAAATATTTCAAACCTAAATGTTTTATATTTTCAAATAGCAACTTGAAAACCAAGTATGAAATTGTACTTACTTTAAAGTCCTTTAAATCTGGTACTATAATTTCTGGGATCATTTCTGGTATCGTTACAAATTTATCACCCATTTTGAAACCTACATCTCGAATGTTACGTTCTAAAAGTAACGATTTAAATTAAAATTATAGTTTAAATGAATATTTTTTACTGTGAAATAAGTCTGGATCTGGATTTTCGGCTTGTTGTTGTTTGAATATTTTCGATCCTCTTTTATTATACAGTGGGAATTTTTTAAAATTCCGCTTTCCTTGCCTCACCGCTGTTGTAGATATTCCTCTCTTAAAAACTAAATTTACAAAAGACATTTTGGATTTGTTGGTTATATGCGAACAGGAAGAAGAAAATTAACATCAACGCCCTATCGACGAACTTTTGTACTAAAATGCGAAACTACGGTTCTACGATGCTCGAAAATTAGTTATTTTAGTTTTGAAGTAAGCAGGCCGATTGAGGCCGTGTAGTTTGGAAATTTGTGCTTTATACATTTTTCAAATACATATCCATTGACGAGAGTGTTTTCGAAGAATGGTGTTAGCCGAAAAAAATAACGAAACTGCCAGAAATGGACGGCGAAGTCGGGGGCCGAGCCCTAATGGACACGTCCAAGCTGAATCCACAAGCGAAGATGAAAGTTCAGGTGGGCCCCAAATAATCAATCAAGCGTTTTTAAAAAATATTTTATGTACTTGTTTACTTTTGCGACATTTTTTTCTTGAAGCGTTTATTGTGAAATTTTTGAAATATTGCACCTGAAAATAGTAACAATACCTGGCTTTTTCAGTCCCCGTTGATAAAATACGTGTCGGACGTGATTATCAAGCGGTTTGTCCTGAGCTGCAACCGGAATCGTTGCGTAAACCTGAACTACTAGCTGATAGAGCACTATTAGTTTGGTCCCCAACTACGGATATACCCGAATCAAAACGTATGTTATTGTAAACCTATCGATGCAATTTATACATTTTTTTTATTTAGTTGAAGATTATATAGTATTAGCTAAAGACAAATATGGATACAATGGGGAACAAGCTTTGGGCATGTTATTTTGGCACAAACATGACCTCGAAAGAGCTGTTCTTGATTTGGCAAATTTTACACCGTTCCCTGATGAATGGTCGGTCGAAGACAAAGTTCTCTTTGAACAAGCTTTTCAATTTCACGGAAAAAGCTTTCATAGGATAAGGCAAATGGCAAGTGAAATGACAATTATTTGAACGTTGTTACGTTTTCTTTCCATTCAACAGTTACCGGACAAAAGTATAGCGAGTCTCGTGAAGTATTATTACAGTTGGAAGAAGACAAGATCTCGCACGAGCTTAATGGATAAACAAGCTCGTAAACTGACACAACCAAGAGAAGATGGCGCTCCATCCGAAGTAGGATCAGAAGGTGGTTCCAACGAGGAATCTGATCATGATGATAAGGTGGGGAATTATTTATTTACATTTTTTTGACATAGTTTGATGTAATTGGCATTTATTGAGAATTGTGCATGAATAACATGGATTATACGGAGTGTTTTGCATGGTGTGTTATTTCTCTGTTAATATTAGAAGAAATTGTGTATACATTTTTAAATTTTATACTTTATGCATTGTATCTGTTTTTCAGATAAATGAATTGTGTTGATTTTGCTCTTCATAATGGTACACTGAATGTTTTGTGGTGAATTTCAATCAATTTACATTTTATTTTTAGTTTGAAAAACAAAGACTATTTGTAAATACAAATTTAGTTCAGTTACTTAACTTAGAATTATGATTAACTGTTTGATTTTGTTGAACTGTATCGTATGATTTATTTCATTTGTGTTTTGTATATTATAAAATGTTTATTAAGTTAATCAATAGTCTTATCTGTTATGCGGTGGCAACTTTTACTAAACTTATTTTGTCCTGTTCATACACATAAATCTATACTAAAAATCTCATATCTCATCTGAGAAATATAATTAATATATGAGTCATAAGTCATAACAGATAAAAACAAAAGAACTTAAATGTTTAGTAAACAAATGCTTGCTTAGATAAAAGAAATAATAATAATTATTATATGAAAAAAAATGACTGAAATTCATTCTATTTATAAATGAACATTGTTTGAAACAAATAAACGAAACAAATGAGGTATAGTTGAGGTGATTCTTAAAGTAAGAAACTGTTAGTGTTAAGTTATAATTGTATTGCAGAAGTGGACAATACATCGTGGTATTAGGCGTAAAAGTGGCTCGCCACCTCGTGCCAGTCAAACGACCGATGAAAACTCTACCCAGGTAGTGCCTACAGTTTACAATACAACAACATTTCGCACTTCACCACTTTACATATGCTATTTTGTTTTTTTTTTATTATGCAGCTTTATCACCAGTATCTTTTGTTTTGCTATATACACTCATTATATCATTTAGAAATATAATTTGGCGACGCTAGTGAATAGTTGTGGCTATTATGTTTGATTCAGCATGGTAGTATGGTTAACAAACACTGCAACTAACAAAAACACTATTATTCATGCCATATAATTTTTATTTTGTGATCGTGAGCCCACATATCGGATTTTAGCTTAGGTATATATGTAACCTCCGGGTTATGTTTTCCATAATACGGGCATGGTTGGTATGATAGTTGTATGTGTGCAGGGTGAGGGTGGATCGTGTTCTAACTGCGGAGTCGTCTGTACCGTCACGCAAGTGACACCGAAGGGACCACTATGTAACTCCTGCTACCTGCATTGGAGGTACGTTTATATACGATTCGTTAAGTTAAAAAGTTGTGTGGAAGAACATACTAGAATTTGTATGTGAACATTATTAGATCAACAATTTTTGAAGTTGTGATTTTTTTGTTTATTTTAAATATTTGAAAGTATATATAAACTGTATAAATAAATTTTATGAATGATTATTTTACAGAAAACCGTAAAATTTTGTAACTACATACTCGTAATTAAGAACTCTACAAACCTACCACGTTTCCTTTGCAGTGAAGCTAGAATAGATTATAAACTGTAAGATTTTCATGGCTGCAAGCAAAAACTCAGCTACTGATAAAGCCTTACAACTAATTGTGTAATGGATTTCACAACCTTAAGTTCATGCCAATAAATTGCTGTCTTTATCTTTATGATATATATGTGAAACTTTTAACAGGCCTTTTAGGTCCAAAGCTTTTATCTTCTTATTGTGAATGTAGTTCTTTAATTCAGTTCTTTTATTATGTCCGTCTGCGTCTCACTTTTTTTTTCTTTGATTGCTCTTTTTTGGGATTACATTATCTGTTGTTTTTGAATAATTTTTTCGATTTTTTCTATTCTTAATTTTTATTTTGGGATGTTAACCTTTATGTTTTCTTGGTATTTCTGGGTTATTTCTTTTTCATATATTTTCTTTGTACTTCTGGTTTTTGTTGCCGCCCCATATTGTGCTTCGTTCTTCTTTCCATAATCCAGATTTTTTTCATTTTAAGGTTCATCCTCATCAGAAAGTGAGTTTCTGTAGGTGATTTACATTTTTTATTATGTTTTTGTCTGTAGTAACATGATTTATTTTGGTTTGTACTTGTTCCATTCGGAGAGCCCATGTTTCTTTCTGTTGAAGTGCATATTCATATTGTAATTAATATAATTTCTAGTACATAGTTTAATGCGATTGTTGAACTGTGCTTGAAAACGTTGTACGACCCTCTCGAAAAAGATTTTCATACAAGTTGAGTCAACTATTGTATAATTGGTACAACTTCTATTACAATAAATTCTTACACCTGTGGACCATTTTACTGATTTCTGATATTATGGATCTTTCTTAATAGTTGTAGTTGTAGTCATGATAATAAAGCACAGAAAATTTCGGTACATTTGAAGAAGCAGCATCAACATTTGATTTTGTGTTTCCTACTGTTATGTTTTCGTTTAGCTAACCTATTTATTAAATTGGTGTCTTGTTTATTTTAGCTTTTAGGTATATTGTCTCTGTGTTTTTTAATTAGATATGTATTTAATTTGTTTGTAAAATAATTTTGCTTCCCATAATTACTTTCACCTAAAATTAAATTATTAAAGAATTTGTTTTTAATTAGTTGATCTGATAATGTAAGTGAATGAGGGCGGTTGCGTGTATGAAAAGTTTAAAATACTTGATAAAAAAATGAATCGTGTTAAATGTAGACGAACGGGAATGTTGAGGCCCACGTCAGGGCCTACGGGAGGCAAAAGGGGTTCCCCTTTGGGGGGTCGTCACAAACGCAAGCCCCCTCGCGGCATGTACATCAATCACGATGACTTGGCGGCAATGGCGACAGGTGGCGCCGGCGTTCTCATGCTTAAGGCCATGGACCGTGAAAGGGACGCCCTCCAACGACAAGTGAGTACCAACTAACGCTCCTATGTTTGGCTTGCCTGAATGGTTTTATGTTTGTAATTTGTGTGTTAGTTGTTGTTATGTTTAATTCGGATTAGTGTTAGTTTTATTTTAGTGCATTTGGCTTTGTTTTATTTTAAAATTACATCATCACCCAAACACATCAATCGTAATTAAGGCACTGCCATCGGTCTACTTAGTGGTTTCATTTACATACTTGTCTCATTACCACTTACTGCATTACAGGTTCACAATTACGAGATGAAATGTGTTCACTTTAATTATATTTAACAATTCTTTCTTTTGTTACAGATCCAACAGAACAAACAGGCCATCAGTTCGTTAAAACGCAAACATTCTGATTCCATCGAAGATCTCCGTCCAAACAACGATAATAGCTCGCGAATAAATGCTCGATGGACAAATGATGAACTACTACTGGCAGTCCAGGGAGTTCGTAAGTACGGGAAGGACTTTAAAAGCATTGCTGAAGCTCTTGGTAACAAAACCGAACATCACGTGCGTACCTTTTTCGTCAACTATCGCAAAAGGTACAGTTTGGACACTGTACTTAAAGAATATGAGAAAGAACATGGTCCCATCAATATAGATTGCAATGATGAAAAAATCGAATTGGATGACAGTAATAATGATAACAATAGTGACGTTATCTGTTTATCACCCACGCCTAGTGTTAAGAAAGATTTCAAGAACAGTAAAATAGCAATCGCCCAGGGCAGCAAATGATGATTCTGCCTGTACTCAGAAATTTTAGATATACTTGATCATGTCTGTATTCCAGAATCGATGTCAATACGTTCTGCATTTTATTAACGGATTTTTTTCTAATAAATGTAGACTTCCTTACATATATTTTTATATATAATGTAGATTCCATTGATATTTATAAAAAAGAAAAGCATGGCGAACATCACAAATTGTTTTCATTTCCATTAGATTGGAATTTTCGCATTCTGTTAAATATCAAAGTACATTTTATCTTTTGTGTAATTTTCGATTTTTTGAATAAACATAGATGGAATTTTGCAAAAGATAACTATACTTTTTTAAGTTCATATACATAAATAGGTACATTATGGAATACATTATTGTCATTTATTTATCATGTATAATTCATATTCATCAAAGACAATTAGTAGGTATATTTATTCTTCATAAAATTTAGATTGTACTGGGTGTTACGCTTGATAGATAAATTATTGACTTGTTAATTATTTTTGTACGTTTTTTTATAAATTAATCATGAACGAGTTTATGTGCAGTCAAAGCAAAAAGTCTCAGGGTAAGTTTTTTTTTTGTGGAAATAATGTTTATTTTATGTTTATGTTATTATTTATCTTTGCATACTTGCAAGATATGTGGAACTTTGAGCTGATCATTACAGCGATTTGTCCCTATTTTGTTTTCTAACAAGTCGTAACCATTTAAAAGTTAATATCCAATAATAATGTTCACCCAGTATGTACCGACTTATAGGTTTACAATGCCAGGGTGCGCTGCATATAACAGGGTTTGATGGCAATCCTTTTCTTATTCCACTAAGATATTGCTATATGCTGAGCATTATTGTATTGTATCATAATATTTATGTATGTATATGTAAATAAATATTAAGATTAATTGCATGTAAAATAAACAAATAGTGCACATAATCTAAACTATTTTAATCATGAAACTATGTTTTATACCATGATTTACGTGTATCGTAATTAGGATTAACATATAATCGATAATCCTCGCAATTGTATGCAAAAAATTAAACAAACACAATCGTCTTGTTGGGAATCGAATTGAAATTATCTCGAAACAAACGCAATTTTTCCGAAATAGATAATCAATTATGCGATAATTTTATCTCGAGGCACCACAAATTGTGTATAGTTAAGTAAGAATATGTACATAAATTATTTTTTAACGAAATGTAGTAGTCCATTTTCTGTTTATCAAGTTTATGGCGTAAACGATAATTAAACTTAGCAATAATTGAATTTGTAACGTCAACTGTTTTTTTTTTTTGTTATATTTGTTTAATCACAAAATTATTTAATTTTTTTTAATAAAATAGTTATAAGATCAGATCTAGAAGTATTTATATTTCTTATGCACATAGATTAGGTGTAGTTTAATTATTTAGATTTAGTGTATGTGTATTTAATATGAATATATACTTTATTCCATAACTGATTGTTTTTTTTTATAATACTGACCATTGTCTGATAATTATGTTGTTTGGTTTAGTATTTGGCAGTCCCATTGGGATTAAGTAGGCCAGGTACTTTAATATAAAATAAATGAATTCAATTAGTAATATTTATTATTAATATTTACAATTTTACACATACTTTTTGCTATATATACGACACACGACAATACATTAATCATGGCACATATAATAATATCTATTATTTGGCGATTTTCCTTAAAGTTCGTAGAGCGCAACTTTAAGCAAAACCAAAGCGCTAGCACATTAAGGAGGAGTCAAAGTATCTAAATATCTTAATACATGTATAAAATAATACATTTACTTGAACAAATGCACACCATTTACAAACGACTGGTTACTTTTCCGACTCGGTTCGAATCTCCCTCCTTTTCATATTTTTCTATTTGGTTTTATCTTACAGGAAAGTGCGAGGAACTGAATAAACGACTAGAATACGTTTTTGCGGCCATTTTAGAAAATCTGGCTCGTTGTTACTGCTGATGCTTACTTTTTAATGCAAGACGTCCTTGTGAATAAACTGGATGTTTCACTCTTTTGGAATCACGTGTCTTTTTGCCATTACGTTTGGTATTGCAACATTGGTGCGGCCAAATTCGGATGGTGGGTTGAATTCATTCGCAGTGCCGAGAGACTTTTATTGTACCATTCGTCTTCTGCACTCATTCCTAATAACAAGAAGTATCAATAAATATTACAAATTAAAATTGAATTGCACAGACTAAGAAAGAGATATTTGGCTATCAATTAAATATACACAAAACTTGTCGAACATGTGGTGTCCAAAATTATGCTAATGAGGACTAAACCCGAAACCGGTCCATACATAAGCAAATCATGAACGCATTTAAAGAAATATACTAAAGAAACTTCACCCTTGGAAGAACCATACTACTTTATAGTTTCGTATAAATACATACTTTAAATTAATCTAAATAAAATATAAAATGTGTCTACTGGAAATGTTTACAAGTGCGAAGAGTCGTCGTGGATACAAATTCGTCGACGAGGAAAGCTTTAAAAAGTGCAGTTTGCCGGAAATGATGTAGTTTCCGGCGAAGTGCGCTAAGATCACGGCCGGCGCTTTCAAGATGTTCTATTTCCTGTGCAAGATGGATTTTTGGTGGAAATTCTCCTCGTCTATTAGTTGTAGGTAAGTAGGTATATGATTTTCATACGTTCGATAATTATGTTTAGATTTGGATTATCGGTTTGTAATTTTAATTAACAACGAATTTAGAAACTTTTTAATGGGCTCTTTAACACTAGCCATACAATATTACAAATTTCAAGAGACAATTCTGATGAATTATGTACATACAAAATGAAAGGAAATGGAATTGAATTGCAAAGAAAAAAACTGTAAGAAACTGACATCTACAAAGATTATGAGTGGAGTAATTGATACGAGTAAACGATAAGACAACAATTGCAAAGGAACGTCATGAAGTAACAAAAATAAAAATGAAAGCTTCATGTAATTTTTGTCGACACACATTCTGGTTACAGTGAGGAAGGTTTAGAGTATGCGGAGATGCATAGGAGAATGATTTGGTGTTACTAGCGGAGAATGAAAAGGTTCGACATGTAAGGTGGAAAGATTTAAGAAAATTCTATTTCTAGATTGAAAAGCACCAGAAATAAATTTAAAAAAAGATTGAAGTTGGTATTTAGAAAGGGTAAAGGAAGCAAATATGTTTGCGAGAAAGCTAGAAAATTTCTGAAAGGACAACACATTTTTTTATGGTAAAAGAAAGAGAAACTTTGAAGAATGGTATGAGACAGTCGTGAGGAACATCTTGAAGAAACAGCAGAAAAGGTTGGAAATGTGTTACTTGCTTCTAACAGAAATTTTTGATACAAAATTACTTAAAAAGAGCCATTTGGTGTATTTGGTCACGTGATACACAATCAAATAAAAATCACGAATTCAATAGTTATAATTAATAATTCATTTCTGGTACATATAATTTCGTCAATTTTAACATATATGACTTGTCCTTGAAATGACATTATGTGACGTCACACAGTACCCATTAATGTTTGGTGACATAGTAATATATCACGTGATAGACAACTAAATCAAAATGATGAATTAAATCGATGAGTGGAAGAAGGATAATATTCCCAAAAATGCGAATAACATTACACGGCCTTTAAATATTGATAAATGATAAACTGAGTGACATTACAGTTTTCCAAGAAATAGCTGATTTCATGGTCTACTTCTAAAAAGTAGGGTTTCGGAAATCTTATCCTTTTTTCACTCATCGATTCAATTATGAATTTAGGATTATGTGACGTCAGACAGCGATGATATATTTTGTTTAATTATTACGTACCCATGGCATCTTGCCGCATCCCCGCAACCGTCGACATATTCGTGCTGTGAGACATTGAAAACGACTGCGCCATTCCCGGATACGAACTTGTGGTCATCTGAAACAAATAAAATACATAAATATGAATTTTCGAACGTCAACAACGTGGAAATTCCATTGTTTCGAATCCTTTTTCATCTAATCAAGTAAACGGGGAAAAACAAATCAAAATCAACAATGGACGTTCCGGTGGCACGTGAATATGATGCACGCTCGCACAATAACAGACCGAAACGACCGACGTAAATTGAAAATGTTCCTTGCATTTATGCATAAGCGATTTAATTGGTCATTTGCATATCGTTTGACGGACGGGATGTTGCCGTGACGGCGGCGCGGCGGCGGCGACATCTGGGCGGTTTAGCGGCCGTCGCTCGGCGGCTTCACGGAAAGGAAATGCGGTCTTACGTAAACTAATCTACCGACCTGTTTGACCTCGTCTAATCCGGTTACCTGCATCAAGGTAATCATTACTGACTGTTTCGACGTTTGAAGATTATCTATGAATGTATCAATCCAAAAATTTTTAAAAAATTATTTTATACAAGAAAACTTATAAAATTTTAAAAATATGGCCATTTTGGATTTGATTTGATTAATTTTAAGAGACTAATGGTTGGTTTTATCTTTTGTTTGTGAATAATTCCCTACAATGAGAAAATAGAAAATGTTGAAGCAACTATTATGTTAAACTTGTCATTCTACGATGCTAAATGATCGCTGACATTGAGGATGAAGAAATCGAAAATAGGGCAGAATAGATGGATTACGATAAAGCCCGAAACAAAGACACGGAGGAAGAATTTTAATTTGTAATAAAAGTAAAATGACATGAGATCGCCGGAACAATGAAAAATAGAGACACAAAGATGGATAATTCTGTTAAAGAAAGAGGCAAAGAGGAAAAGAAAAAAGAAAAATTAAAAGAGATGAAGGAAATGATGGAGAAAATTAGAGAATAAAATAAAAACACTTGAAGATAGAGCGGAAAAAAATATTAAAAGATTAAGAGGAATAACAATGTAGTGAGAGGAGTTATAACGCAAAAAGAAGAGAATAGAAAACGATAAAAGAATTTCCACAAAAGGCGCTGCAAATAGAAACGAAAAATAATAACACACAAAATGGTCAAAGTGTGTACACTAGATATAAAACGTAATAAGGAGATAGAATTATGAACAAAGAAACAGGAAATCATGGGAGATAAGAGCAAACTTAAGAAAATTACCTAATATACAGGGTGAGTCACCACCGACAGGACGGAGTTTTAAGGCGAAACGGCATATATTCTCCAACTTCTGTTGCAGGTGGATTATGTAAGTCAATAAGGGCTACAGTTTAAAAATATTTTCAAATATACAGGCCGCTCCAAAAAAGAGTGACATATCAAAGTTATACTTTTTCTTATGGAACACCCTGTATTTCAACACATTTTTGAATTGTACGTAAAAAATAAGCCAGACTTTCATAAGGGTTCCCTATACCTAAATACTAAGTGTTCTGATTTATTTCGATTTTTCTTAAAATGTAAGGTTTTCGAAAAAAAATATTACCCCCAAACGAAAATAATTATGACAAATTTGCTCTTAGATCTAAATAATAGACCAGTCCCTTAATTTATTTAGCAATTTATTACTACAACTTTTTCTACGGGGTGTTCAGAATTTTCAATACCATTATTAGCAAATTCAAACTGTAATATCGGGCTTATTTTAAATGGAACAACCTGTATTTTATAAGTTTATCGTGCAGCAAATTTAATTGTCTTTCAAACTGTATGAGGTTTCCCTATACCTAAATCTTTAAGTTTTGAAGTTATTTAGGTATTTTGCACGCACCATCTAACTGCAACCAAATTTTTCGTCTAATATCCAAAGGAATATTTCCTAAAAGTGCCCAAAATATAGAATTTTATGCAGTATGCTGCATTATAATCAATGTTTATGGCGCGATGGCTAAAATACACAGTTACTACGGTCTCTGATCGAGACCGTAGTAACTTTATTTGACACATTTATAAAAATATTTCTAGTGACTACTGAAATCTAATCTAACATAATGACTAATTTGCCATTTATGTAGTAAATGATGATTATGTAGTAATAAATTACCATCATAATATTTAATTAGATAGGTAGGTATAGTTTTGGGCACCTTTAGGAAATATTCCTTTAAATAATAGACTAAAAATGTGGTTGCAGTTAGATGGTGCTCCCAAAATACCTAAATAACTTCAAAACTTAAAGATTTAGGTATAGGGAAACCTCATACAGTTTGAAAGACAATCAAATTTGCTACACGATAAACTCATAAAATACAGGTTGTTCCATATAAAATAAGCCCGATATTACAGTTTGAATTTGCTAATAATGGTACTGAAAATTCTGAACACCCCGTAGAAAAAGTTGTAGTAGTAAATTGTTAAATAAATTAAGGGACTGGTCTATTATCTAGGTCTAAAAGCAAATTTGTCATAATTATTTTCGTTTGGGAGTAATTTTTTTTTTCGAAAACCTTACATTTTAAGAAAAATCGAAATAAATCAGAACGCTTAGTATTTAGGTACAGGGAACCCTTATGAAAGTCTGGCTTATTTTTTACGTACAATTCAAAAATGTGTTGAAATACAGGGTGTTCCATAAGAAAAAGTATAACTTTGATATGTCACTCTTTATGGGGCGTCCTGTATATTTGAAAATATTTTTAAAATGTAGCCCTTATTGAGGCTCACCCTGTATATGCATTTACTACACAAAGTTTACATTTGATTGGTTATGTATATACAGGATCTTCCTTAA
>JAFFZR010018650.1:3743-14816 GCA_018397195.1 Lethrus apterus | reverse complement strand
TTGGTTCATGAGGTGACTTTTAAATTTGACGGGAAAAATTCAATAATATACAGTGTGTTCCATTTAAAATAACGAACTTCGTATGTATGTCCTATATAACCAGAAGTCCGCCGACCTTAAAAATAATTTTATAATGTGCACCTTATAAATCCATATAACTTTTGTACTGAACATTTTTTCGTATCTCTAACAGCAATGGAGCTATCGAGGAAAGACGCTTAATTGGGCCACCTGTATATTTAATAATGAAACTTTCCCATTTTATTAAGGATGTTTTGCTAGTTACTGTATAATAATATTGGCAATATTTTAGGGTGACGTTTCAAATAGTGACCCTCTGAAAGTCTTGCAACTTTCGGATATTCATTATGATCCAATGTACTTACCCAACAGTGTTGCAAACTGTGTTGATCCACTTTGCTGTCAGTCTGACTTAGGTATACCAGAAAATCCAACTGATGCCGCTGGATACTGGGGAGATTATCGCGACTGTGATACACCATTGCATGCAGTGGTCGACACTTTCGATCATATTGCAGAAACACATGTATGTAAACGCTTTACCATTTAATCTAAAACACAACTATGTTGTTTACGTTTTAGCCGGATATTAACTATATTTATTATACCGGGGATATCATTAGCCACAGAGTCTGGGACACCGCTAAAGATACTAATATAAGAGATTTGCGCCTAATTTATCAAAAATTCAGAGATACTTTTGCCGACATACCAGTTTTTCCCATTCTTGGAAACCATGAACCACATCCATTAAATGTGTAAGTATAATTTTGTTATAACAATTTCTTGTGCTTGTTTTATGACACTAATAAAATAAAATCCTCTAATATAACTAAATTATTTCATGAAAAATATGTAGGTATAAATAAAATATTATTTATTGTTTATTCGTAAGAGACTTAGATTATGTCGATAAATTACACGAATTAAAATTTCCTCTACATTCATTACTCACTTGTTTTCTTCTTTGCTATTCGAGTCTCACTGAACAAATGCACTTTATTATTGATTTCTCTAAATTTAATTTCTTATATTTTCTTCTATTGCTTTATATCTCTCACCCACTCCATCGTATTCCCCTGTTATGTTTATTACCCCGTCACATGTCTCACCTCCTCCTTTTTCCCATTAGTTCTTTTTTAGTTTTTTGGATTGTGCTTTCTTTCTTTTTCATTTCACTCCCACCACTCACCGCCCACCTTCAGTTATGTGTATCCTAACTTTATTGTCTTTCTATCAGCTCTTAATTCTTTCCTCTCGTGACATATGCACTTCTTTTTCGTTCTCGGTCAAGAATTATCTATGTATGTATGTCCAACATTGTATAAGATGCACTTTGTCTTTTTTACCATCAACTGTGAACGCATCTTCCACAACCTCTGCATTTTTGCAACGCAACTTTTTTGATATTCTTTTTGGCTGCTCTATTTTTATCTCCCACTTGAACTGTACAGGGGAAGAAGACCGTTTTTCAAAACTCGTAAAATGTTGAGGGGAACGTTTTAAGGAAATGAAAGAGACAAAATTTGGTTCGGTAGTAGCGCTGTCAGAACAATAAGTAAGGAATAATGTTAAAAAGGACTCGCTAACTACAAACCTGTGAAAATGTCACTGGGTAATTCAACTTCATTTTCTGTTCTTGCCAAAGAATAATTTTTCCATTTTTTTTTTTTTTTGGTTCACCAAAATTGCAGTTTCCAAGGAGCAATTCCATGACGATCGGAAATAAAATGAACTGCGGGTCATCTTTGAGTAGTTTTAGATCCCTAATGGGTCGGGATTGAAATGGGCATTTGGTTTTNATTGCAGTTTCCAAGGAGCAATTACCATTAAAAAAGCAGTATGAAATGTATACGCGAATAAGTCTTTGTAGTGACCCTACACGAAACGCTCGGTCTGTAGGGCCGCATTTAGCCGGAAGGTATACAGGGTGTTCAAAGTTATCTGTGCACTATTGCTATCTTCGTTATTTTTGGAGCTACAGAGTCGGTTAAATTAGCAAAGATGCAGTGATTTTTCCACTGATTGTAATGGTCACCACAAAAAAACAATTCCGCATCACATTTCAGAGCCAACTCAGATAATTACATTTTTTAAAATGGAACAGCCTGTATATTTTTGTAGCAGTCGGTAGAAAATGAAATTTTGCACAAAATCTTCTTATACTACTATATCCCAGAAATGAAAAACAAAAGAGCTACGACGATATTAACACAGGTCACCGCACATGCGATAACTTCGTTAGTGGAGAAGCTACGATGTTGGTCAATACATCAAAAATGTGTAGTTTTTTCCACTGATTACAATGGCATATCAAAAAAACAATCAATGTACTCTAGCAAGAAAAACGACGAGAAATTTTTGAAAAAAGTCCGAAGTTTTGACTCTAGTCTGATTCCACCATGCTGGAAGTCATTGAAACAAATATATGTTACCGCGTTATGGCAAAATGCTACACTAGAAAAATGTTGTTTGTTGAATGCGGAAGAACATGGATGGATATTGGTGAATGGTAGATTAGAGTTGAACTGGTTTGACGGCGATCCCACCCCACTTTCAGTCGAAGATGTTTTAACTGTAACGTCAGAAGTCGATGAAACTAAAGATAGTAACGACGAGATACATAGTTCCGATTCAGAGGAATTTTGAGCTATGTCAATTAATTTACATATTTTGTATCAACATATTTTTTATTATTTACTCTAAAAGCAAATATTGCTTGCTTTGATACTCGTTTTCTTATTTTATATTAAAATTTGACCTTTCATCTTACGGTTGTACTATTAGAAGAGTATTCTATGTATAATTTAACTTTTTATCAATTAAAATATACAGGATGTCCCATAAATTTTTTTTTTGTTAGTTCAAAAATGCGATTCGCAATTGTTTTTTTGCCATTGTATGCCATTGTAATCAGTGGAAAAAACTACACATTTTTGATGTATTGACCAACATCATAGCTTCTCTACTAACGAAGTTATCGCATGTGCGGTGACCTGTGTTAATATCGTCGTACCTCTTTTGTTTTTCATTTCTGGGATATAGTAGTATAAGAAGATTTTGTAAAAAATTTCATTTTCTACGACTGCTACATAAATATACAGGGTGTTCCATTTAAAAAAATGTAATTATCTGAGTTGGCTCTGAAATGTGATGCGCAATTGTTTTTTTGTGGTGACCATTACAATCAGTGGAAAAATCACTGCATCTTTGCTAATTTTACCGACTCTGTAGCTCCAAAATAACGAAGATAGCAATAGTGCACAGATAACTTTGAACACTCTGTATACCTTCCGGCTAAATGCGGCCCGGCAGACCGAGCGTTTCGTGTAGGGTCACTACAAAGAATTATTCGCGTATACATTTCATACTGCTTTTTTAATGGTAATGGTTTGCGTCGCGGGCTCTTATATGATTATATAAATTGATGAAAAAGTATCCTGTCGAGCTACTGAATAAAGTAACTAGCCGCTTTAAATACCTCGGCCCATTCATTTGGAAGTTCATGTCTAGTTTTTTGGTTAATAAGACCGAAGTTTTTGTCACACTCCATGTACGAATGGCCTCTTATTGGAAATGCGAATCAAGTTTTTTTTGTACGTGGACCAGTTGATGAATATACCGAAAAACAGTGTAATTCTTGTTTTGCCCCCCACAAGAGTCACAAAATATCTCCTTCATACAGAAAATTATAGACAAAATGATGAAACAGAGCATGCCTCATCACTCGCCTTTCGTCCAATGGTTTCTGGGTACATGTAGAAGACACTCTGGTTATTTGATAACACGTGTATATTAAAAAAATAAACAGACAACTGTCTTTTATAATACACATCGTTTGTTGAGATGTTTGGTGTAGGTAAATTTTCAGCGAAGTCCATGCATATTGCTTCTGTGGTATTGTCTTTTCGACTTGCCTCCTTTACTTTGCCTTTTTTGTGTAAAATTCGTGGGCCTTTATTTTATGCACCTTGTTTGCGTGTTTTCGTTTTGTTAAATTGTCTGTTGAATATGTTGTTTATCTGAGTTTCTAAACTTTTTTTTGCCATATATCACAAAAGATATAGTAAAATCCGTGACAAAGATTGTTCTGTATGATTCATAAGGCGCACGAAAATTGGGGAATTTTTCCAGTTGCATACCATGCATTTTCTTAATATTTAATTTTTCCGATAAATATATTTTTGTTGAATCTTTCAAATTATAATAGCTTTGTCGACCTCTAAACGATTTAATATGCTCAGTAATACTATTTCTTACGTGTAAGGAAAGTTTATTTGGTCTGGTGTTATGTAGACCTCGTTTGTCTTTTGAAGGAGCCCCAGAAAGTTTCAGCGATCTTTGCAAAACTTTAAGTTTCTTGCTCTTAATGCCATGTAGGGCAAGAAAGGCCTTTTGCCATCTTCTGCAACAAAGCTAACTCTGTAGGCATAAGAACTGTCATGCAATTTTGCAATGTTTTTATTAATTACTGGTCGACGTTGCTGTACAGGAAGAACAGTTATCATACCACACAAATAAATGTTTTGTTCGTCAACGCTTTCCAGTAGATTATATTTTTTATAATCGCCAAAGGAACGCCAAAGGAACGTTATCAAAACATTGTAGCCTTCTGCAGTTTCATGACTTTTAGGTTAATTTTTTGGTTCACATGTCTTAATCTTCCATACTTCTTTCTTTTTTTCCCTTCAACTTCGACACAATAAGATCTTCTTCTGTTTTACTCTCCATTTTCAATGCACACTAACACAATAAACTGGCAATAACAACAATATAGGTATAATTAACCAACAATGAAGCAAACATGACGCCTTAAAATAATCGTGCTCTGCTTGCTAGATCGTGATAGTTGGACCAGCGTTCTTCCCCTATACTGCATATGTTTCAATGCTTATAACTTTTGACCCAACTCATTTTGGCCTAAATATTACTGGTCCACCGAAAAGATTAGCCCTTTGGCTATAAGATAGCGCAGAAATGTCAATTTCGTATTTTCAAACCGCCTTCTTCACCTGTGCCCTTCATTTGTTATTTGTTATTATTTTATTTCAGCTCCCTTTTCTGCCTCAAATCCTCTTTCTCGTTTTTATTCTTTATCTCTTTAGTTCATTCACGTCCTTTCTGACTACTCACTATTTATTCTTATTTCTTTGACCTTCTTTATCAATTCTCTTATAATTTCCATAAGTTCTTTCTGTTACCGTCCTCCCATCTTCACTCTTGCTTTCTCATTTTTCAGAGGTGGTTTCGCCATCTTCTAACTTCTACAAAACAGTTTTCAATTCCCTGCCTCATAACATTACCCTAGCGACCTATTTTCATTTTTGTATAGACAACGTATACTCGTTATAAACCCAGATGGTATTTTTAGCGTCGCAAGAAATTTTTTGCGCTGTGGATATTTCATTCGTACGCTATCAACCTTCAACTACATACTTACCTGAATATTTCACAGGTTACTAGAAATATCTACAATTGTATTGCTCGATAAGTTGTAGTGTGTAAATTAACTTAAAGTATATCTGTTCAAATTATTTAGTTTTCTTTTATAGTTTTCTTGCACCACATTTTTATAATTTGTAACTTTCCTATTATTTGACGCATATTATCGTTAGTTTTTGTTAATATTTTCATGTATAAATCTTATTTTTTTCTTCCTTTCTTCTCAGTTACTAGTTCCGCAATCCAGGAGGGTCATTAATTTTCCGTCAGTTTTAAAATCCTGGTCTTGTAATTTAGGTTACGAGTGTTGAAATAATTATTTTCTTGGAATTCTGTGTATAGAATTTTAGGCAGCATTTCTGTAAGAATTTTTTACATACTGCTGAATTTTTGGACTAAATATAAATAATACTTATTGAATGTTACATAATGTTATAGGTAATATTGGTACTAATTTACTGAACCTAACAATGTAAAACTTTTATTCAGAATGATATTTTAAAACTAGAAAATATTTATATAGATTAAGTGGCCATTTTGCTATTTAATACATCTGTTTGCTAGTATTATCACATATAGTCAAGTTTATAACCAGAAATGTAATCTTTAAATGTAACCAGATTTACTGCCAATTCTTTTAAAGTTATCATAAATTGATCGTAAATTTTATTTTACTTTTATGGATGCATAATATCGTTTATAAATAAATTTATAGACTTGTTCGAAATTTCCCATTTTTTTTATTATGATTGAGTACTTTATTAAGCTGATAAAATATTTATGCAATGTTTATTAACTTTTTGAGTGCATGTATTTTAGAACTGTTTTACATTTGAATTTCACATTCATAGTCATTTCTGCTAATTTATTTTCAATATAAAATTTAGATAAACGATATTTTTGAAAAATTATAAATTTTAATATTTAATAAAATAAGTAAATATTTTAGTTTTTCTCCCACGGAAATTACCGAGGACAATCTGTCAATGCAATGGTTATTCGAGGAAGTGGCTGATATATGGAGTGAATGGTTAGGTGAGGATGTTAAAGAAACTATCAGAAAAGGTGGTTATTATACAGTTTTGGTTGAACCCGGTTTTAGAATTATTGCTTTGAATAGTAATGTTGGATACACATTTAACTGGTAAATATGAACTTTAATCAAGTATACAGTGTTTGCCAAATTCCGGCATATCCTCGATTACCCAGTTAATATTTAAAAATTAAGAAATAAATGCTAAATGCAGTTCTATGGATTTAGTTCCTCTATCACGTAAAAAATATAATTTGTACTTGGTGTTCCGTTTTTTCTATACAGCCTGTTCACGGGAATATTCTACAATACCTAACTTTTTTATTTAAAGACAAACAAACTTGGTTAAATGGACAAAGTTTAAGTATAAAATTATAAAACAAAAGAACATCGCGTTGCTAAGATGCAAGCAAAACGATTAATTTTTTAGATTGAACATCCTGTATATTTTTAAGTTGCTCTCGCTGCCTGCTATAATTAATTATTAAACAATTTTTCTCTAGGATTACTAGTTAAGGAGTTTAAAAAGTAATAAAATAATAAAAATCAAAAAGCAAAAGAACTGTTGTTATCGACCTTCCCCTTGCAACAATTTGTTTTACAAATGTTTTTTATCCTTCGGACTGCACCAATATATCTTATGCATCTCAAATCAATAACAATAAATGAATTGTATTATAAATTATTTATTTTTGCCACTATTATAATTATACTGAAATTTGCAAAATTATTTTCTCCAAAACTCTTTTAATAGCAATTTCAGAGAAAAATTGTCTTATAATTAATTATAGCAGGCAACCAGAGCAACTTATAAATATGAAAATATACAGGCTGTTCAATTTAAAAAAAAATTCGTTATGCTTGTATCTTAGCAACGCGATGTTTTTTTGTTTTCTAATTTATTGGGCGAAATGGCCATTGTAAGGTACTTAAACTTTGTCCATTTAACCAAGTTTGTATCTCTTTAAATAAAAAAAAAGTTAGCTATTGTAGAATAATTCGTGAACACCCAGAATACAAGAACTTATTCTTCCTTAACTAACGATCCTAGAGAAAAATTGTTTTATAATTAATTGTAGCAGGCAACCAGAGCAACTTAAAAATATAAAAATGTGCAGGGTGTTCAATTAAAAAAAAATTGTTATGCTTGTATCTTAGCAACGCGATGTTCTATTGTTTTATAATTTATTGCGCGAAATGCGCATAGCAAGCTACTTAAACTTTGTCCATTTAGCTAAGTTTGTATCTCTTTAAATAAAAAAGTTAGCCGTTGTAACTTTATTGTTTTAAATACAACCTGTATATTTTCATATTTTCTGGTTTCTTATTAAAATCTATATTGCTTTTGTTTAAGTAATGGTACTTCACATGTGCGTCGAAAAATTTGGAAAATATCAATTTTAGTTTCGGAATTATATTATTAGAAGTAGAAAGAAAATTGAATTCTTCAATGAATAAAATTGGGAGTATGGGTTTTCCTTTTGAAAAAAGAGAGTTCTTTCTATTTCTACTTTTCAAAGAAGACCTGCTATGAATGTAGTAAAAAAAGCGTTTATTTGGCAAAACATTTATTTACAATCAAAATTATACAAAATTTAGATCAATTAAAACAAGCAATAAGGGATGCGGTGAATGAGATTAATGTGCCTGCTACGATACACAAAGTTTACAATGAATTTATTAAAAGAGCTGAAAAATGTATACAAGTTGGGGGCAGCTATATTGAATAGTGGTTGTTAGATCTGTTTTAAGTTAACAATTATTAATAGTTATTTACTTGTCTATTACAAAAACCGATTGTCGTTTAGTTGAAAATTAAAAGTATCAGCTGCAATAATATTGAATTTATAAGTAAGTGTATGTCTGTAGTTAAATCCAAATATGTTTTTCGACGTTTTGAGGAAAGCAGAATTTTTTTACAAAGAATAACTTTTGTTTGTAAAACGCATATCAAAAAAGTTTTTCCTCTTTGTAACCCCATCCCTGGACAACCTGTATACCATCTACCAAGATGAATGTAGATTAGTCGGTAAACAGTTAATAGCTCAGAAATGTTTCTTCAACAGCTTGCAACAGGTCTGCAACTTTTAAATTTACAAGAAAAAACGAAAATAACTCGTAAAATACACACTTTAATTGTACCATCACTTAAACAAAATCAATGCAGATTTGAATAGGGAAGCCGAAAATACAAAAATAAACACTGTATTCCATTTAAAATAACGAAGTAAGTAAAAAACGGAACGTACAGTATATCTAAATCCATACAAGTTTTGTATTATTTATTTATTTTTAATATTAATCTCGTTATAGAGAAAAGGCAGGAGTTTAGGAAAATCTGTATAATGTTTATGACTGTTCTTAGGTGGTTATTATATGACGAAGTTGATCCATTCGGTCAATTGCAGTGGCTATCAGATCAACTGTACCAAGCTGAAAAAAATGGTGAATTTGTACATATATTGTCTCATGTACCATCTAGTGACAATACATGTTACTCAATTTGGAGTCGAGAAATTAGGCGAATTATTGAAAGGTGGTAATGCAACTAAAAATGTAATATTTAAATTCAACACATTCATATAAAATGCAAAATACAAATTTTCATTATTTTTTGCTAAACAGATTTTTTACAAAATTAAATAAAGAAATTCCGGTTATTTATTGACAGAAATCTATCTTCTTTATATTAGATATTCTTCAACCATCACCGCTATGTTTAACGGACATACTCATAAGGACGAATTAATCGTTTATCATAATAAGGATAATCCCACTGAGGCAATTAACGTTGCATGGAATGGTGGCAGTCTTACAACTTTTAGTGACAATAATCCTAACTACAAAGTTTACACCGTCGATTCAGAAAATTATGTAAGTGCCTTACATTATTTAATTAAAAAAACTTACATTAACTTCTAAAACTAATGCATACGTATCTAATAGTCCGAGAGCCGGTAATACTACCCGGTATGTGATCGTTCCTATGGACCATACTATGATACGATAGTATGGGTACACAACAATTGGTATGCGATCGACGAAAGAAGCGGCGAATGCATGGTGCAACCGCGCGATTTGCCGCATACCTCGAACATCTGTCACTTTCGCTGTCAAAAATACCACTTTTTCGTCGCGACATGCCGACGCTACCGAACCGTCTCGACACCATGTCTTTCGAAAATAAGCGTCTTCCGTCTCCGAACTATACAATTTTGACCTTTTCCCAGCCGCGAAAATCGCAAATTACACAAGACAAATTGCATTGCACTCGAAAAATTAAGAAAAACATTAAGTTATTAAACAACTTTAGGGCCATGCGAATCGAGGCAACCTATCCATTTGGTTTAAAGGTGACTATGAACTTTCGTTTTATGAGGATATGGTCCATAGGAACGATCACATACCCGGTAGTATTACCGGCTCTCGGAATATAAAGAAATATATGATTAACGCCAAACTATACATGATATTCATTACCGAAACAAATTAATCAAATTTTAATCATTTTCATTTTTCCAATACGTGAAAATTTTCATTTATACGCTTTTCAGTTTGTATTATTTATTTTATTTAGACTTTATGCTACCTTAACAATGAAATGAGTGTTTGCTACTCATATGTGCCATATACGAGTCATTCTGAAATTTTTGTATTATAAGAGGATCATTCTGAAATATGTCCCACTATTTTAACAGCTGATAGCTTACCTTAATCCAAATTCAAATCGCGGTCCTACCTTCATTTTAAATTTTCGAAAAATGTCAATATGCGTCGCGTTGAAAATCTACTTCTTCTGGTACACTCTTCAACATAGTATCTTCATTTTTGCATATTTGTGGTGGGCTATAGTCAGCTGACTATAGCCCACCTCCTGTATATATAAGACCCTGTCAAAAAGCCGATCCATTACCAAAGAATTAAACAGTTGTATGTTTATTGATATTTCCGTCTATAGGTATCTCATTAAACTTTAAATTTTAATAAATAAAAAGTCATTTGAGAGAAAAAAATCATTGAAACAATTTTAATATAGAATGTCTGCCTCCAACTTCGATGAATGAGCGAAATCTTGGCTGCTCTTAGTTTGCTACTGATAACTGCATATCTCTAACCATCAAACTAAGATGCACTAAAGCTGACACAATTAAAGAATAGATTCTCGATAGAAACTTTATTGTTGCAATTTCTGGCGTATTGAAACAATTTCATTATATAGTACATAAGAGTAACTTAACTGATAACCATCATTTCTTCAATGCTTCAATGAAATATTATCGCAAATCATAATTTGTCCACATACTAAAGCCTTTATGTTCTGTTCTGCATTGAGCATATGCTCATTTGGTAATTGTTATTACTATTATTGTTAATTTGTCACCTAAAAAATAATAATAGTAATAGCTAATACAAATTATATTTATCTTTTATTCTTGGATAATCAACCAATAAAACTCGAAATTGTAATAAATATATTTTATTACAATTTCAAGTTTTATTGGTAAAAGATAAGTATAATTTCAAACATATTCAACCAAGAATTTGGCACTAATGATAGCTAATACATTTACGTCCGA
>JAFFZR010018649.1:0-41029 GCA_018397195.1 Lethrus apterus | reverse complement strand
AGAATTTGACGTTTTATCAATTTTGTAACCAAGAAGCATATAAATAACATTTCTAAATTCCTGCATGGAAGACTTAAAATATTCTTTGAGACGTTGAATTTGCGTTTCTAAAGATTTAACTTGTTCCCTTAATGTTTGAACTTCTTTAGTAGAAACTGACGTATCAGCTAATTTACTGGCTTCGAGACCTTCTTCTAAATTACGTATTTTGCGTTTTAATCGTTGGTTCTACAAATAATGATTAATTTTTAAACATATACATATATTTACTTTACCTCTTCGACAAGCTTTTCATTTTCAGTTTCTCTTTGAGCAACACATTCAGATAGTGGATTTTTGGTAGGATGTACAACGCGTCCTTCAGCACTATCCTGACCCACCAACAATTCTTCCAGTTGAATTTCAAGCTGATCTTTTCGCTCTCTTAAAATGGAATTTTCATTTTTCAATTGAACAATTTCGTCTTGCAAACGATTAGTTTGTTCAATTTTTATAGGAACTATATCTGAAAGTAAAATTAATTAATGATCATAAATGCACTAAAAATATGTATAAACCTGTATGAATGGATGGTTCTGCATTTTGTAAATCATTTTCTAACTTGTTAACCATTTCTCTGTAACCTTCCACAATTCGCTCCAAACTGTCAATTCTTTCCTTTTGTGTTTGTAACTGATTGCCTCCAGGTTGGGCAGAACTTGCAGGATTCATACAAATTGTTAAATCACGTTCATATGAATCTAACTGTTTACGATAACTATCACGTTCACGACTCACAAGTAATAATTTTTTCTGCATACGATGGATAAAACTTTGTCTTTGTTGAATATCTAGTTGCAATTCAGTTACATGTTTATGATTCTTTTCCAATTCTGCTTGAGCTGTTTTGGCATCCTACAATTATCGTTATGTGGATTTAAATTTTTTAAAAATCTAGTAGTAATCAAACTGTCAGAAGTGAAAAAATATACATACATGAAGAGTCCTTTTTAACTGAGATTCGGTTTGCATTTTGTCAGATGTCAAATTGATTTCTTGCTGTTGGAGACGTTCAACCAATGATCTCAACATTTTTTGTAATGTCATGTCATTTCCCGTAGTTTCGCAAATGTTACGTGCAACTGCACGCCATTCTTCCAAGTACATCTCATTTTGTGCATAATTTACCTAAATTAAAGAAATATACATTAACAAAATATACTGTATTTTTAGGTATATCTTTTTCATTCATTGTTAAATAGGAAATGATACACTTAATTCATTTTGAAATTGTCAATATTCTCTTCAATGACTTTTACATACAGTGTAATCGGAAAAAAATTAGTCAAAGTAAGCCATGAACAAAAATCGGCATATCTATACTTAAGCCACTATTTATTTATTAATATCACATTGACGTTTGTCAAAAATGTTGTCCAAACAAATCAAAGCTTTTCTTTTAGAAATGGAAATAAAACAGAAAACGGTGAATGGCAATATTCTTACTATTATGAAGCATCACGTCAATTTGACATTTTTGTTCATGGCTTACTTTGACTAATTTTTTTTCGATCACTCTATGAAATATTTGTAAAAATAAATTCAAATTATTCCCAAAACCAAAAATTAACAAATCTAAATAGTTATGGAATGGACACGTAGTTTAATGATATTGACAATTTATGATACAATGATAATAGTTTTCAATAAATTAAATGGATTATTCAGTATTTTGAGCTTGTACCTGTAAAGTGGCAAATTTTTTTTCTTGTTCATTGTAATTAACCAAACGTCCTTTTAAATCATGAACCTCCTCTTCCAACAACAATTTATTATGAACTTCATCTTTTAATCTTCGTGTTTCTTCTTTTAACCTTTGATTTTCTTTTTCTAATTCACCATAAGTTGAAAGTTTATGTTGTTGACTCTAAAAAGTAGAAGAGTAGAACAAAAAGATAAATAATTTAATGAATTTAATAAAATAATACCTTAGCTTGTTGTTGAATTTCCAGATATGTTTCTTTTACATAATTAAGCTCTTTGAGTTCAAGTTTCATTTTTAACAATTCTTGCTCCTTCATTTCAACATCTCGACGACAATTAACATGCTCGGAAAGTCGTTTTTCTATAACATATTCAAAATTATTTTCCTAATCATATTAATATTTCTTAATTACCCAATTCCTGAGATAATTTTTTATGTGCTTCAACATCATCTTGTGCAGCTTTATGCAAAAATTCATACTCGGCAATTTTTCTTTTTAACTCAGTCAATTCACAGTTTTCTTCATCATCTTGCTCTCGAATATCTTCAGACAACTCACAAAAATTTTTCTCTAATTCTTCGATACGTTTATCTGTCTCAATTTTTAACATGGCATATTTATTTATTTCCTTAAAAAAAAACATAAGACATTTTTTTATTTAATACGAAATATTACCTCCGCGAGTTCATTTTTTAAATTCAACTCTCTCTTGCGAACCGACTGCAGTTGTAATTCAAGTTCTTCTATCGTTTTACGATCTCTTTCATGTTGTGATCGTAAATTGGTGGTTTCGTTATCGAACATAATCTGCATTTCTTTACGAACGCCATGCATATGTAATATTTGATTCTCGAGAGTAAGTATTGTGTTTCTAGCAGATATTAAGTCAAATCTAATCCTACGCACTTCCCTAGGAGATCCGATATACGTACTATCTAAAAACTTGTCTTCCTGTTTCGGTTTCTTTGAAGATGGTGTATCATCTGTGCTTGATATACTGTTCGAACTCAATGAACGCTTCACTGGTGTCGAATGCTCAAATAAATTTAAACCTGTTCTTGGGTTTAAATTTGTTATCATGTTTGCTATCGTATCGTTTACAGTTTTATCTTGAGTTGTCATGATGAAAATTATAAACACTGCACTAATATTACAGAAATAGGAAACGTTTAATTTACAGATTACAGGTTTATTGTGTAGAAGAAAGCGTTTAACATAACCTCTAAATATACATTAAAATACATAATAAATTTCAGCACTACTACAGGCAATACTGCATTTATATGATTTATGTTCTTTTAGTAGGTGAGAATTAACACAAGTCTGAAGAGCAAGGACTTATCAAATTTATGCAAATGTGGGATTATATTAATCAATAAAAGTATGGGGCTTTATTATTAAATGGCTTATTTTAATTCAAATTAGTTTAGATTTGTTTTAATTAAAATGTGTGAACGTTTTATATAGTTTGCAATTCACAAAATTCGCTTGGCTTTTTAGCAGCACCGTACTTCCGTTACCGTTATGATTTAAATTTGTGTGATCTGAAAAATCGATTGTGTATATTTAGTTCTTTTTATAGATAATAATAAAATTAGATCTTTATATGACACGGTACATATATTTTTAATATTTTATGTAAATTTTCTGGCTTAATTCGAAAATATCTGAATATTTACTAACATTGTAAATACATTTACTACAAGTACATGAAAAATGTTTGGCGACCGCAGATATGATTGCGCATCTAAATCCAACCAATGGTGTTATTTATGTATTGAGACATGCGCGATTGTTTAGGAACTGCAGAAGAACGAACGCCATTTTGTAAGCGTCGCCCGATTGTTTGAGAAACGCTTTCGTCGAGCCAGTGTTTTTAACACGGTAGTACGAGTGTATTTTCACAACAAAGTTTGAATCAAAAAGCCGGCGCGATGGGTGATTATCAAGTAACAAACGTCCAGCAAGATGCTCTCGGTGCGGTACAACTGGAGCTGGGTACAAATCCAAATGCACTCGCCTTACGTCGGCCTTTTGATCCTTTGGCCCACGATTTGGAAGCAAGTTTTCGACTAACGCGGTTCGCCGATTTGAAAGGCCGCGGATGCAAAGTGCCCCAAGAAGTTCTTAACAAACTCGTAGAAGGTCTTCAACAGGATTATAATTCTCCGACCGATCATGAACATACGCATTTTATTCATATGGCCATACCGCGAATTGGAATTGGTCTTGACTGTTCTGTAAGTTTTTTTTCTTCCACAGAATGCCGGTTTATTTATTTCACTCCAAAAGCTTTTTAATCAATTTAGCACATTTTATGTGGTGATAATTTTGTGTCGATAACATATAAATAAATATTTTTATACAGGTTACACCTTTACGACACGGTGGACTCTGCCTTGTTCAAACAACAGATTTCTTTTACCCCTTGGTTGACGATCCCTACATGATGGGCAAAATAGCTTGTGCGAATGTGCTCAGTGATCTATATGCAATGGGTGTCACTGAATGTGACAATATGCTTATGCTTTTGGGTGTTAGCACAAAGATGACCGAGAAAGAAAGAGACGTCGTCATTCCACTTATCATGCGTGGCTTTAAAGATTCAGCTTTAGAAGCAGGAACGTCAGTAACCGGTGGACAAACTGTAGTGAATCCATGGTGTACAATTGGTGGTGTTGCTTCTACCGTATGTCAACCGAATGAATATATTGTCCCTGATAACGCAGTTGTTGGAGATGTGTTGGTTCTCACTAAACCACTTGGCACACAGGTAAAAGAGTTAATTACATTTTTACAAAAATTAATATAAATAAATTTAAAGGTTGCTGTTAATGCCCATCAATGGTTAGATCAACCTGAGCGTTGGAATCGTATAAAACTGGTCGTTAGTGAAGAAGATGTAAGAAAAGCATATCATCGAGCTATGGATTCTATGGCGAGATTAAATCGCATTGCTAGCCGACTGATGCATAAATACAATGCCCATGGAGCCACGGATGTAACAGGATTTGGATTATTAGGTCATGCCCAAACACTTGCCTCTCACCAGAAGAATGAAGTATCATTTGTAATACACAACTTGCCAGTAATTGCTAAAATGGCAGCTGTTGCAAAGGCTTGCGGTAACATGTTTCAGTTGCTACAAGGTCACTCAGCTGAAACATCCGGTGGACTTCTTATCTGCTTACCACGTGAACAAGCAGCTGCTTACTGTAAAGACATAGAAAAACAAGAAGGGTACCAAGCATGGATTATTGGTATTGTTGAAAAAGGAAATCGTTCTGCTCGTATTATCGACAAACCAAGAGTTATTGAAGTTCCCGCGAAGGAATAATTGAAAATATAATTTTTCAAATACTATACAAATTTAAATTTGACTAGCCGTTAATTTTCTAACTGCGTATGTCATATCGTTCTTTGGCTTTTTCAGCTTATAGAAAGAAAACAATAATTTTATATTGGAAATCAGATAATAAGAGGCCATTTCCTTTGCTTATATTATTACTGTTTAGCTGTTTTGTAGGTCTATTTTGTAGGTTTATTTGTATTACAACTTTGATAATGACGTTTTAAAAACTTTTTATTATGAGTTTTCCCATTGGATTTCTTGCAGAATTTGATTTTATTTAGTAATAAGAAGCATGTTGTATTCGTAAGTTTTGTAACATACTTTTCTGTAATAGATATAAATAAATTTAATGTTTTTTTTTTTTTATTACTGGTAAACTACAGTTAGTAAAAGTTTAAACAATGTTTTTTATTGTTCGTTATATT
Source organism: Lethrus apterus (assembly GCA_018397195.1). Lineage (NCBI taxonomy): Eukaryota > Metazoa > Arthropoda > Insecta > Coleoptera > Geotrupidae > Lethrus > Lethrus apterus. Next base: position 35,507 of record JAFFZR010018649.1, on the reverse strand, counting down.
GATAAATGGCAAGATATTCTGTAAAACATGTACAAGTCATTCTGAAATATGTCCCGCTATTTTAACAAGTATTAGCTGACCATATCCAAAAACGATGGTCTTATGTTCAAGGGTCTGCCAGAAAAAAAGTATTTTAGTTTAGCTGAATTATCGACAATAAAGGTTGTTTCGCAACATTTCATGTTATTCCCGCCAAAGAAAGTTCATTTTCAACGCGACGCATATTGAAATGAACACCGGACCATACTTAGAACCGAATGCCCACACAAAAAAATTGCATTTTTCGAAAATTTAAAATGAATATACGACCGCCGTTTTTGCGGATTTGGGTTTGGTTTAAGGTCAGCCATCACCTGTTGAAATGGGACGTATTTCAGAATGATCCTGTATACACTATCTTAATTTTAATTCTAGCCTATTCAGTTCTAACATCAGTAAAAGCAACAAAACAATTCGTTTATTAAAGACAGATAACGTTTTCAAGTATTTTATATCTTACTTTGTGCTCTCAAGTCTCTCAGTCAATTGTTGCGATTGTTACAATAAACACCAAAATTGTGAAAAGTATTTTATTTTAATTAATTGTGTACAATTTCACAAACATGATTCTCAAAATCATAAAATAATTTTTTTTTAAATGAACTTTAGATGTGCTAGAAATTTTCTTGATATATCTTTCTAGTTCATGTCTAATAAAAATATTTATTTAATTTTAATAAATTTAATTTTATAAAATTATCTTTTGATAGCCTTTTTGACTTTAAGCATTCTTTTGTTCCCACCGAGTTTCTTTCTGAATGGTTTATTTTTTCTCTGATTGTTTCTGACTTTCGCTAAAGTTATTTGTTTCAGATTTCTTCTCACCTGTAAAAATTCTGATTTGTCGTCTATTTCCATTCTCTTGATGAAATCAATACCATCTATAAAGAAATAAATTATTGGAAGAAATCGAGTGATAATTGAATCACCTTGCAACCTAAAATCGTCGAACTGAAAGAAAAAAGGCTCAGTCCATAATCGCGATGAGCCTAATTTGACATTTTGTGACCGAATTTCGTTTCTACTACTTTCTTCTTCAGGTTTCTTATTTTCTGTTACCTCATCATCGGTTTCTTCATCTGTGGAATCATACCTAAACGGATTTTCCTTACTTAACATCGGTTTTTCTATTGACTCTTCTAAGTTTGATTGTTTTTCAATAGATGCATTACTATCTAAAAATATTAATTTGAAAAAAAAATTAAACAATAACCGATCAATACCTTTCTCTGTCGATTTTCCAAAAGTACTCAACAAACTGAACGATTCTTTCTCTTGCAAAGCATCTTTTAAATCGTCAGTTACTTTATAAAATGTATCCTTTGATACAATTGGTTTTTCATCATTTTTATTTTCTTCAGTCTCTTCTTTTGATTCTTTACGTTTTCTCTTTTTATCCACAACTTGTTCTTTTACTTCATATTTTAAATGTTCAGGTTGATTTGGATCAAAACGTAACATAATTTTTCTATTTTGACTTAAGAATTAAAAATATGAATAAAAAATATAAATAAAATACTTACTTATTTGTATTATCTGTGCTTCTGGTTTTAACTTTTTTACCCAAAACCTCCTCTAAAATTGCTATTTGTTTATCTTTTTCTTCAGGTGAAATTTCATCAGACTTTTCGTTATATTCTACAGTCTGTTCTTCCTCACCATTGATGTATTCATTTTCATCATCTAAAAACCTTTCATCTAAAGTAAATCTTTTGTCACGTTTGTACCTAGATTGTAATTTTAATAACTGAAAAGCAATATGTTAATTATTTAAATGATTAAAATGATAAACTAACTTTCTGGCCTCTTTCTCCTTGAAATTGGTCTTTAACTTCAAAATTGTAGTCTTGACCATCCCCTTCATCATCATCATCATCATCAAATAATGTTTGTTTTGTATTATTGGAAATTGCATCGATTTCTCCATCAGCATTTTCAGCGTCAAAAATAACTTTGCTCTTAGATTTGAAGTCCTAACAAGTTTTTTTATACATATATTTACATTAATAATTACACGTTACATACGATTTTTGATAATGAAGCTTGTATTAAAGATTTTTGTTGTTGATATCCCCTTTTCATTTCAATCATTGATTGAATTCTCTTTTTATCTGCTTCGGTTCGTTTTGGATCCTTTGATTTTGGTTTAACTGGTTCAATTTTTATAATAGGTTCATTCCCAACAGATTTTATTTTTAATTTACCATTTTTACTTATTACTTGACCCCGATTATTTTTAATTATCAGATCAGGAACATTATCTGAATTTTCCTGAATCTCGGAAATAACTTTGCTTTTAGATTTGAGATCCTGTCGATTTTCTTTTTCATTTATTTTAATAACAAAATATATATTACTTACGATATTTGATAGTGTATCTTGTACTAAAGATTTTTGTTGCTCTTTATTCATGATTCATAAATTTTGATTCCACTGTCTCTTCTCAAATGTATGCAGTAGGTAAGTAGGTTTGCTGTTAACTTTGTTTCCCACTTGTTTATTACTTTATTCCTATTAACTTTAATTAACCAGTTGCTTACTCAAAACTGCTTAATTTATTAACGTGTCCAACACAATGCACATTATTAATAAAACCATGTGCAACATAGGACAAATTAGACATATCTATGGACTAGGCAACCAACATCATATGTATGATTATAGATTAATAATTTGCAGCCACACTGCCACAGGCCACCACAAACTGAGGACCATAGCTAACACATACTGAGGACCTAAGGTGTTGTACAAAGTGCAAGCATGCGCATTACATGGTCTGTGTTATGCAGTATATTCATATTTAATTTGAATAGTAATATTTTGTAAATAGAATTTTATTAGGTAAATTATATTTATTCCACAGCCATAGGTAAAACTCCTACTATGAAGCAAAAAATTTTAAAAAATACACTGAGATACATGGATAAACTAGTTATTACTTATAGTTAAGTGATTATGGTCGAAATCAAGAGAGCTGGCGCGTCAAGGCCATATTTGAATTGTATGAATCAAGTTTCAGAAATCGCATGTCTATTATCATATGTTATGTACATTTACTATGTTGCATACTTCATATTTATCGATAATCTATGTAACATAACCTAGAAAATAGGTTAAAGTAGATTTTGGTTACAATAATTATAGTATAAGTACTGTAATAATAAAAGAATTTATTATACATTAATATATAATGAAATTTAATAAAAAAAAGCAAGGTAATTTTATGTTGACGCTTAGAACAATGCCGTTGATATGTGACATATGAATCTTGCATTTAATAACGACATACGTTTTTGTTGTTCCATATAATTTACATAGCACACTTACGTTTCAGTTTTTATCTCTTTCATCAACATGCGAACCGAATGCGAGAAGGAAACTCAAATGTCAAAAGTTGTTGCATTCAAATGGCCTTGACGCGCCAGCTCTCGTAATTTCGACCATAGGTTTATTTTCGGGTGGCATAGTTCTAAAAATTTTTAAAGCTGACACAGGTTTACACCATAGAGAAATGAAAAGTATATAGAGAGAATCAGGTTAGTTTTGAATTTGAAAAAAAGCATTCCTTCGAGCCGGATTTGAACCAGCGACCTATGGATGTCTGAGTTATATCATTCCACTACAGTCCACCGCTCTACCAACTGAGCTATCGAAGGTTGTAAAATTAGTAATTAGAAGAAATATATAAAGTTAATTCAGTGATATTCAATTTTATTATCAATAATTGTTGATACATTCAATAGTTGTGTTCCAGTTTTATACCACATACCATCCATTACATCAAATTAATCTATAGCCCTTCCAAATAAGGAGCAGGAATACATACATATTTTATAATACAATGGCTAAAGTACTACATCTTACAACGCTACCATCCCTATTAAATCAACAAATTATTTAATAAACATAAAGATTATAGCCATATAAAATCATAACTGTGTGAAATATTTTCAAATATTTTTTAAAATTTGAAGAATTGTCCCTGTTGATAATTTCATACGAGTCAACAAAGATATATAAATGGCGGATGTCAACAGATCGATTTACTATAACCGTACATGAAATATAACACAAATATACATTGAATTTAATAATTTTATGAAGCAAAAGAAGCTGTGAATGCATAAACAATCTGTCTTAAATATTTTTAATTTGCAACAAGACATTTATAATAAATTTGTTGATGGTTGTTATAATGTGAATTTTTGTTTATGGCACAAAAATCTTAGATTTTTCATGTTTTTAGAATGTAGTGGTGTTGGATGTAATAAACGTTCTCAGTAACAAACAAAATGGTACGACTTAAAACTCTTGTAAGGTGCTTTTATTATATTTAACATTTGTGATACAAAAACTAATGATGGCTGGTAATCCAACGGAATTGGAATTTAACAGCATTGCTTTTGAGAAGAAACTGACAAATTTAAAAGATTCACAAGAAAGTATAAACAATTGTTGTCATTGGTGTTTAGAAAATCATAAACATCATAAAAAAATAGTGAGTGCGTGGCTGACTGTTCTCAAACGAGTTAGTGTTGACCATAGATTAACATTATTTTACTTGGCTAATGATGTCATACAATATTCTAAGAGACGTAATCTTGAATTTGTTGAAAGTTGGGGTACGACATTACAAAAAGCAACAACTATGGTTCGGTAAGATGTTCAATATAAATCATCAGGATTATGTTTAATTAGTATTTTATAGAGATGAAAAGGTGAAACACAAAATATTACGTATATTTAAAATATGGGAACAACGAGGCATATATGGGGAAGAATTTATAACAGATTTAAGTGGCCTCATTAGTGCTTCACCCTCAGCAAAGAAAACTGATGAACCACATGAATTTCAGGTTAGGATTTGTCGTTTTAGGTAAATTATTAATTTTAATGTTTTAATGATTTCCAGTCATCATATCTTATTCCTAAAATGAGAAGTTGTGCAAAATTAGAAGCCGATACTGATTTGAAATTAAAAAAGTTTAAAGAGCATCATCCAAAAATGATGGATATTGAAGCATTATGTTCGTCATTAAAAGGTAATTTTGAAATTTGATTTGTCGGCTTTTGGAAGTTGTAAAGTCCAAGGGCAAACTTTTCTAGATAATATCTGAATATCTAATGTCTAGATAGGCCTTGTGAACCTTACAACAAATCCATCATTAAATTACATTTTTGAAATTTATTTTTAATCCTCAGATCGTGCACATGTTGATGATGTTGAAAAGGAAATGGATGAATATGTTGCACATATAGAAGCATACGTCAATGCTTTAAAACTAGAAATAAAATCAAGAAATAATTTAATATCTTTACTTGTACAAGCAGACACCCAGTTGGGCAATGATAAAAAAGATGTGAAGTTGGTGGCTAATGTAAGTTCTTTGATTTTATTAAATTTGTTATTAATTATTTTATTACATAGGCTTATAAAACATTTGCAACACGAGTTAAAGCACTTAAGAAAAAATTAGATGAAATAATTCCAACATTGAATAGTCCGGTACCTTCACCAGACATTAATGCACCATCACCAAGCCCAGATTCTGATATAGATCTACCTGTATTGGAGGTTATTAATAAAAGTAAGTAACTAAGTAAATTATGTAAAAAAAATTATATATAACATACTTGTTTCTTTCCATCTTGTGCTTTCATCTTTATGGTTTATGTCACTCCTTTCATTGAAACATTTTTTCTATTTCCTTTGTTCTGTTTATTTAATATTCAATTATCATTCATTTCTTCTATTTGTGTTTACTTTCATACAATTAGTTTCCAGCAAAACTATATTCAGTAATTAAAATATATATATTTTTTTATATATAGTCCCAACGACTGATGTCACACAATCTATTTATACAAATGCAGGTTTTTATAATCCTGTACCTCCACCAAATACAGAATCATCTACAAGTTTTATCAATAATGGATTTTCAAGTTTTATTGGAACCAGTATGCCATTTGATATAGAGGTAAGTAATTTAATAGTTCAACGTAAATGTGTATTTATTTATTCTTTTTAGAACATAAACGCATCTCTCTTCACTAACGATTCCTTACCAACCACAACGCAAAACACCACTGTAAGCCACACACAAACAACTGACGTTTACAGCACAACCAGCAGTATATCTAGCCTGTTTTCATCCGTTGAACAACCACCACTTCCACCTGCTCCCATTACTGGTGTACCACCGCCAAGTACTGAATACCAGTATGGTATAACACAAATTCCACTTATGCCGCCACCGATACCTCCGTTCAGCAAATCGGACGATTCTTACACTAATCAATCGTCATATTCTAGTACATACAGTAGTGAATCTAATGCAAATTATGGTAAGTTAATGATAAGTTTTTATATAAAATTCCTATAAACGTGGCATGTTTCTTATGAACCACCCGTACATGAACAGTTATATACATTATTTATTGCATGTTTATGTCATAGATTTCTTTAAGGGTATTTTCTTGTTTATTAAAGCATATCATCCTACTTGTATGCTTGTTTCTTGTTGTATAATTTTTGTTGTTATTTGGATAGTATATTTATTTCATGTTTGCAAGTATAAATGTAGAATGTTAATATGACATTACTGTAAATACGACATCAAATTATAAGATAATATATAGTGTTGATGTAATAATTATTAAAGTATGTCGACACAAATGTTAATTTTTTTAGGTAATACATCTTACGATCAATCAGCAAACAATTATTCAAATAATAATGGCAATTATCCAAATTCTATAACAACTTATCCACAACCTCAGCCTGCCACAACTTATTCACAATCAGCTGTGTCATACCAGTCACGAGAATCAAATACTTCTTACCCACCACCCGTGTCAAATTATCAAACTCAATCATATGAAACTCCTGTAACGAATTTTCAAGATACAACTTATCCTCCTCCTCCTCCACCACCAGCACCCTCTAGCTATAATACCACAGCTGAAGAATACAATCCTGAAGAAGAGCTGGAAACATGGGACAATGAATCAACTTGGGAACAGCCTCCTGTTGATTTAGAAACACCAGAAAGTCCGCCGATATTTGAAAAAGAAGCGTACAGTGAGCCAGTTGAATATCACGATAATCAGACCATCGGTGCCGGATGTGATATAGATCATCGTGTGTTATCGATATTATCAACTAAAAACAATTCAGGTATTGTGAAATGAAAACGAACATTTTAAACATAAACAAAATTATGATTTTTGGAACCATTGATGTATGAATTTTTAAATCCGTAAACCCACAGTTGTCTTTTTGTCCTGATGTGTCCAGAATCTTATCATTACTGCAAAGCAAAATTATGCAGGAACGGCATAACAAACAATTGTATGTTATAAAATATTAAAGTTTTGAAAATATGATTTTAAAAATGTGAACTACATTAAAGGTGAATTAAATATATGAAGCTGTTATATGTTAAAAACGTTTTGCCCGACTAATGTAGAACTATGTTATCTTTTCTATTAACAATAATATTTAAACTTTCTTTAGTTTACTTACTTTGATTTGATTTCTTACAGAAAATGATATGCTTCACAGAAAAAAAGATGTGGATCATAGAAATCTTATTAGTTTAACTGGATCTCCAAGAGACAATCCTATTACATTGTGGACAAATGAAACAGACCAGGTAGTATTGTTTTTTCAAGAATTGATAAAAATTTTAAATAATTTAAATATAACTGGTTATTATTTTTAATGATATAGGATTATCGCACAATGCAAAAGGCAAATATCGATTCTGATCAAGATTATAGAATACCTTTCAACTTTGATAGTTTAAAATTACCACCTCCGCCACCACCTCCAAATCAAAGTCCATCGCCAAATAAAGTACAGAAGAAACAGGGACACTCGCCAAGAAAAATCGATAATGTGGAGAGCATAGATATGGATTTGAGTGAAGATGAAAATGATTCTGATAATGCTCAAGAAGTTGTCAATGACAATTTAAAAGTTGTTACTCTGATTGAAAATATTGAAGAAAATTCTTTAGAACCACCTCCGCCATTTCCAATATTTTCGGATGAGGCTGATGCAAATGCGAATAATCTATTGGATGACCTGAACAATGATCTGGATGATCCTGAAGATTTAATATCTGCTTTGGGAGAAGAGGTTGATCTGTGTGATACTACAAATCCACCACCACAAATGTTTAATATTGATCCATCTCTGTCGTGGAATAACAGACCTCCACCTGGATCTGTTGACCCAAATGGACTTTTAAATCAACCACAAAATTTTCCATCAAATCTACAACATTATCCACCACCGATGAGAAATTTGAATTGGATGGATCCGAGTTTTAATCAGGAATTTACATCATTTTCTGGAAGAGGTAATAAGAGGGGTAACTTTGTCAATAGAGGTGATTTTAGGGGACGGCAAAGGGGTTTTGTGTGGAGAGGAAGGCCAAATTTTAGAGGCGCTAATAGGGGTGCGTCGCCAGTTATAAGAGGTGGTTATAATCATGGCAATGTAAGGACACGACCTTTTTTTAGAGGCAGGTTTAGGGGAGGATTTCAGAATTAAGTTCCCGAACTGAATGATTTATGCATTGATATTGATCATTCATAAAAAATGTAAATAATTTATAAATAAAATGTAAATAGTAGTATATATCATTCAGTCAAATATTTTCATTATTGGGGCATTCAAAATTTAATTGCTTATTGATAGCTTTTCTGTTTTCTATTTTGAATTTTAAATTCAGATTTAAAACAAACTGACAAAAGTCACAAACATTTTTATATTTGAGCATTTGAAAATTAAGTGTTTATAAATGAGGAGTATTTATAAATAAAAATGTTATAGCATTTTTACCTTTGTGATATGAAAATAATATTTCAAAACCAATACTATTATTTTTCTTTGATATTTTTACTTGTAAATTATTACATATTCTTACAATTGTCTTTTAAAATCAAGAATTATTTTTTATGTTAAATGTTTTTATAGGACTGTATGATAAAAGATGAATTTGTAGTAGGTACACCTACTAGTTCATTTAGTTTATCTTCTTTATTATCTCAACAAAAAAAAATGACTGAGAATTTATGTTTAGACTTGTAATATAGTTGTAAGTATTTGAGCTTTTACTTTTTCATTCATGTTATAATTTTAGTTAATGGTTTCTTAATATTGTAAAATGAAAGAATTATTTACGAACGGGCTTTGTGCAGCAATTTTCTTATATTAGGATACGTTTTAAATACTTTATGTATCTTTATTTTCACAAAAAATTGCTGATATTTCTTAGTTATTTCATACAAAGTACCTGATTCATCAGAATTTATTTTGTGTATGATATTGAGGAATAGTTCTTTTGATTTTACAAACAAGAATTGTGTGTAATTTGCTTTTCTCATATTGTATGCTTTACAACAAATAAAATCTCTTTCTTGGGTATTTTTGTCAATTAACAGACACAACATAACAAAAGTCGATTTTGAAGTTCCCGCCAAGCACATTTTTGAATCGTCATCTCGGTTGGTCAAAACAATTTCTTGCTTTAAACCACACAGTGGCGTACTAGACATTTTCATTTATGAAAATTTATAATTTTAATATGTTCTTTTTTGGCACCGGAATTAAAAGAATCATTTTGTTTCTAATGTAAATATAATTTACGTTAATCAATATGTAAAATTTTAAATCCTTTATTTTCTCGTTCATGCCACTGAAGCTGTAAAACTAGAATAACAGAACGAAGTCGAAAACTATTAGTTTCAGTTACCAGATGTTGATTTTAGAGTGATTTTATTTAATTGTATTTTACGTATATAAAATTTAGTACACCTTTTTATTTTATAAAATTGCCAATTACATCGTGAAACTTGTAATTATTTCACTTACAGTCTGACACCTGTCATTATTACTTTTTTAAACTTTCATAAATACACATTATTTGTTGATCCACAATGATTTACGCAATCTGTTTAATGTACCTTGTGTACTCAAATTAAATTTGGACTGTTTTATTTTATACAACATTTTTGATTTATCGTTAACAAACTAATTGTAAACGTCTGTTTAGGACGTAGGTCTTAGCATATAAAATATGAGAAAAGCAATATTATCACACATGGAAAAATTGTGATCTTAATTAGGCACCTAAATGATAACAAATATAAATCTGTGATAGTAATCATTAAAGCGTCAAATTTTCATCCAGATTTGTAATTCCCTCTAGCTGTGTGTGCATATTTAAAAATCATACTTGATAGCGGAATCTAAAGTACCTATTTACATATTTATATACAGGGTGATCGAGAAAGTGATTTAAATTGAAATTAAACAATTTTTACAAATTTAAGATTCTCTGGAATGAAATAATTCGTGTCTAGATATGGTATAGCGCGGAAGAAGAAAAAAACCTTTTTATTGGTAATGTGTTATCATTATTAAGGAAAAAATACAGAGAAATGATTGTTTTTAATCATATTAGGCAACATTGTATTTATTTGTAATCTTAAATTCCGTTTCTAATTCAAACACATCGCCGTTGGTTGTTTAGAACATTTTATCTATTTATTCCTGCGTATAGTTGGTGCAGCTAAAACAAGATTAAAAACTTTTTTTGTGGTCAGCAATTTCTGCCATCTCTTCATCTGTTCAAATATTTCTTAATAGGCTCTTGGATTCGTCCTTCAATATTCGATAGGCATGCTTGCTAGCATATTTTTCAAAACATTTTATTTCATATTGTGGGACTAGCAACTAGGTCTTTTCATGCATACAATCCTGGACGGTTTGGAATTTCATCGACCAATTGAAACATTCAATTTTATTTGTGACTAACTTCAGGGAACTGAAATTCGCTTTGTGATAGGCCAGAGAAATCCTAAACCATTGCATGAACAGACCTAATGTACAATTTGCAGAATGCTGTGCTTCTTCTTGGTTGGTTGATATCAATAAATACACAAAAGTTGTTCTAAGATATCGTTTATATTCTAAGCTAAGCTCTTCATGGACATTTGAAGCAAAATTATCTTTACCTTTCATAGAAGGCTGTCCTTGTACAAAGGTTTGAAAGAAGAAATTTTGTTGCTTCGTTTCGCATGTTTGGAGATATCTTCCTATCCGTTTCAATATATTTTTTACGATACCGTGATGACTTCAAGACATTAGAATTTAGAACTTAGACATTTTTCGCTTTTAATAGAGAATCTGTTCGTGTAATCAGATTTTGGAAAAAGCGACGTGCAAATAAACAATAAACTCACTTGGAAAATTGACTGGAATTTGAAATTTAAAACCTTTTTCATATGGGAATAGTATTTCAAGGCTATGTTGTTATTATTTTAACTGCAAGTGTATATACAGTAGGATTTTTTAAACGTATCATTCATATTGATAAACGATTGTTATATTTTATAAGATTCATTTCAAATTTACAAATTTGGACGTTTTTCTTAAAGTGTAATTTTATGTTCTTATAACTAAATAAGTCACTTTTCATTTCCGTCTCCCGTATCGAACGTGCCTGTTGAATGCTCAGATAATCTATTGGAATTATTCGTATCGAAAGGCGTGCTAGGTTTAGTCTTTAAATTTCCCGCATCCAATGCAAGGCTAGTTATATCGCCTCTGAAAGGAATTGGATTTGTAACGGAACTCGTAATAACAATCTTTTCAAGTAAGTCAAACAAACTTTGGGTCATGGCGTCTGCTTGTAAGGTTAATACTGTCGGTGGCGGTGACATCTTTGTGCATTGTGTTTGTTCTTTTGCCATTTCCAAATGGGAATTGAGTGTATTTTCCGAGAATTTTTTTTCTACGACGTTGTCGTATAACGTAGTCAAGGATTGAAAGCATTTTTGAAGTTCCTTTTCTCGTAATTTCCGTTCTCTGTCACGTTTTACGAATTCCGTCGGTGATAACGATGCTAATGTTTCAGCAAAGTGCCTCGACTCTGTTATTGGTGATTTGAATAAACCGTTGGTACCGCCTTCTGTCGTAGTATGGGGCATTATCCAACCAAACTGGGAATGTGTACTGCTGCAGTTGTTGCATATTCTTTTATATGCAACTTGCGTTGAAGGATTTCTGCTAACGTTGAATGTACAGTATTCATGCTGTATACGTGTAATACTTGTACAGACTGAATCTCTGCTGTAACTCTCTGTATAAAACAGAAACTAATAAAAACCACTTACTTCAATTTCAAGTTACCTTACCTTTCACTGGCTTTTTATAATGTATTGTATTTGGTCGCAGTCGCAATGTAAATTTCCCAATGTTTGAAATTTCGATATGCAGATATATGTATATAATACATATAACGGCTGCAAAAAATGTCTCCAAAGTAAAATGCGGAAATGAATATATGTGAACGGTAGCCGATTGACTTAGAAATTTACGTAAAATCAACGGAATCCCGTCCATTATGATACACACAATTTTGACACCCAACATTTGCAAATTGTTACAAATAAAGGACATTAAACGGGCCACCTTTGATTTTTTTTTGTTTCACTTCTAAACAAAATCTAAAACTTACATAACGTTACTTTTATTAGCCGAAATAGCTCAGTTGGGAGAGCGTTAGACTGAAGATCTAAAGGTCCCCGGTTCAATCCCGGGTTTCGGCAAGCTTTTTTTTTTTTAATATTTTGTTATGGCACTTTCTTGTAACTCGGCCGATTAAAATAAATGTTTTCTAATTAGTTGAAGTCAATTTTTTTATAATTAAACACTTTTATAATGAGTTTAAATAATTTATTAACATTAAGCCCACTTTACACAACGTATATTTATGTACAAAATTAGTTGTCGACTTTATTAATTAATATTGAATTTTTGTTAATAATAAATTATATCTTTTTTATAACATTTTAGTGCAATTTAATAAAAAAAGAAGAAAAACGAAGATATAAAAAGCAGGTCCCACCGAGATTTGAACTCGGATCGCTGGATTCAGAGTCCAGAGTGCTAACCATTACACCATGGGACCTCTTTATAGGGGTAGTTCTCCTATTCTTTGAGAGGGTAAGTTTGTTCTTTCACAATAACCATATAAATAATTATTTTATGTAATATATCTTAGTTTTAAATTAAATGGGCGATTTATTTGTCTTTAAAATTAGAGAAGTTTTAGAGAAAAGGTATTATCTTTATATGTTGAATTACCTAAAATTTAACAAAAAGAAATGGGTTACAATTTGTACTGTAGATAAAGTTGACAGAAAATATCTAAACGGGAGTTTAAATGCAAGAGGGATGCTAGCAGCTAGTGAAGTAAACATGAATCTCACGAATTAAAAGGTGAAACATCATATCAAATAATTATTGTTGCAAAGAATATATATCAAACCTACTTAGATTATAATTAACATCGATACATTATCATTGATCAATTTAAACAAAACATTTAATTTAAATAATCTTTGGAAAGTTATACGCAGACTACAAAAATTAAATTTGTTATTTAACTTTTACGACACAATGTTAAATGTTATAAAAGAAATTAGTCAAGTTAAAAAAAATATAGCAAAACTTACGAAGTAATTTTTATTGTCTTTAAATATAAAACATTCTATTTAGCTACTTTAGATTTCTTGGCATCTTTTTCAACTTTTCGAAACGCTGCTCTCTTCAATTGTTGTTTAGGACTTAAGTTATGCTTTTTTGAAAATCTTTGATTTTTCAAGAACTTAGCGTCCATCTAAAAACATACATTTAGTTTAAAATTCAAGAGCAAATAATTAATCATACTCCCAATGTAGATTCATGCCTGAATCGCTTCGGCTTTTTAATACCATTTCTGTGAGCTTTTCGGTCTGGAATAAAAAAAAATTAATGCTGGTAAAGTGGTAATGTTTTTAACTTACTTTGATTATGATTTGTATGGTTCTTTGACTTTGCCATGTCGGAATCTAAAAAAAAATGTTTAATTACTAAATAAAATCTGAAAATACTGACATAATTTATTAAATTTTGTTTTTTTGTTAAAGATCGCAATTCATTTTTCAATCATTGTATAATGATGATGATAATAAATTAATATTTAGATATATTTACTTACATTTGCAAAATTCACTTGCTGTCAAAATTTTGTCCAATATACAAGAGATAGTTTCCAGTCTTGCAACCCATAAATTTTACTTCCACAATTTATTATTGTAAACATTTTATTATGCCATTACTAATTTCAGAATTTTTATTTAGTGTGCTATATTACAATTAATTATTACATTTGATTTAATTTGAAATATTAGTATTTTTATACATAAATAAATTTGGTAATTTTGTTTTCCCTATGTTGGATATTCAAAAAATATATGCCATTTATGTTGTTAATTTCAAATCGGTAAAGTACCTATAGGTAGAAGTTGTGTTCTGTACGTTTTTTAACTAATATGATTTTATATCGAACACTTTTGTAATAGAAAAGTATTAATTTGTGTATAGTGTCGTTGCTATTTTAAAGTGTATTTTATAACGCATAATAAGTGGTTCATATGTGACATAAAAACCATATACCTTACATCTAACCTATAAATGACATACATAGATGCAAAAATTGTTCATAAAATACAATTTTATACACACGAAACTTATTTAAATGGCTGATAATGGCATTGGTACATCGTATCAGTCCAATTCTTCACTTACCCAAGCCACAAACTTAGAATGTAAAAATCTGTACGACTACTTAAAAACCAGACCTCATTCATTACTCGATAGACTTTACAATCATCCTGCAATATGTTTAGCTGTATATAGGTTTGTTTTTTTTTTTTATACAGCAAATTTTTCTAAATGTACATGTTTCAGAGAGTTACCAGAAATTGCACGTCAGTATGTTATACGTATTTTATTCGTGGATCAGCCAGTACCACAAGCAGTAGTTGCTTCGTGGTGTCCACAAGCATATTCTCAGTGAGTTTTTTTTTTTATTAAATTTGATCACTTAGTATATGAATATTTCAGGGAACATTTGTTCGTAAGTAAAGTGTTAAGTGATTTGTCAGTATGGCAGGAAGCACCTATACCTGGTGGTCTGCAAGGTTGGATACTTAGTACAACATTTAAACGTAACTTAAAAGTAGCTCTTCTTGGAGGGTATGTTTATGTTTTTTGGGAGATTTTTTGCATATACATGTTTTGAATTATAGAGGCAAGCCATGGAGTATGTCATCTGCTTTAGAAGTAGATAGCAAAGCTCGAGATGTGTCATTTTTAGATGCATATTCTTTAGAAAGATGGGAATGTGTGTTGCATTATATGGTAGGTTCACAACAACAGGAGGGTATTTCTGCCGATGCTGTTAGAATCTTACTACATGCAGGGCTTATGAAAAGGTGTGTTATTATATTTCAGTTTATTACATTTATGTATATATTAATAATAATTATTATTAAGAGATGAAGAAGATGGTAGTCCTGTGATAACTAGACAAGGATTTCAATTTTTGCTGTTGGATCAGCAAGCACAAGTATGGCATTTTTTACTTCAGTATCTGGACACCGTTGAACAGAGGGGTCTTGACTTGGCAGAATGTCTAACGTTCCTTTTTCAGTTAAGTTTCAGCACACTCGGAAAAGTAATTATTTTGTATATTTGAGAATGTATTGAATCATATAAAATTTTAGGATTATAGTACTGAAGGAATGAGTCAAGGACTCTTGATATTCCTTCAACACTTACGAGAATTCGGCTTAGTATACCAAAGAAAAGTACGTTTATTACAAACTTAAAGTTTCTAAGATTCGTTCGTTGATAATGAGGATAATATTAAAATGACTTTTTAGCGAAAAGCTGGTCGTTTTTATCCTACGAGATTAGCTTTAAATATAACTTGTAGTCAAAATAAGAGTGCTCCTGTATTAGAAGAAGACACACCCAAAGGTTACATAGTAGTCGAGACGAATTATAGGGTGTATGCTTACACTGATTCTAATTTACAAGTGGCGCTGTTGGGTCTCTTTACAGAGTTAATTTACAGGTAGTAACAGGCATCAGAAAAGATTTTTATTTTTTGGTAATATTTGTTAGGTTTCCAAATGTAGTAGTCGGCGTCTTAACAAGAGAGTCTGTACGACAAGCTCTTCGTGGTGGTATCACAGCAGAACAAATCATAGGCTACCTCAATCAACATGTGCATTCAAAAATGCTCACAGGAGAAAGTGCAAATCCTCTACCACCCACAGTTGTTGATCAGATAAAACTGTGGGAATTGGAAAGAAATCGTTTGACGTATTCAGAAGGCGTCTTGTACAGTCAATTTTTATCACAGGTAATTTTTTGTCAAACAGTTTAAACTGTATAGATGGATGTTACGGTTTTATTTGTAGGCGGACTTCAATGTGTTAAAAGAATATGCACAATCAAATGGTTACCTCATATGGAGCAATAAAGAAAAAAGAACCATGGTGGTTAATAAATTAGGACACGATGATGTGAAAAAGTTCTGGAAAAGATACTCTAAAGGAAACTAGAACTGAAATCTCTCCTAGTATTAGTTAGCTTTAATAAATTTTTATTGTAACTTCGTATAATAAATTGATATTTTTTTCTTTACTGTTATTTTATTTAAACACAAGCACATATAAAAAAAAGTAATTTAATAAACAAAATCATTGTTTATACATAAATATAAATGTTTATTACGTAAATAAATCTGCTAATAGAAATTCTACAATGTATTCAAGGCAATTATAATTAAAGCTGTCTGTATCACTTATAATTAAAAAAAAATCATTAATCAGAGTTAATCTCCGATTTTGCAGTATCAAAAAGTAATTTAACAACACCTCCAGCCATTTTCATTCCGTAATGTCCTTTCCAAAATTGTGTATCTCGTCCCATATGTGTGAAAGAAATAAAATCAACATCATCTGGATAATCTGTTATGATGATTTCGATCTTATGCCACTTTTTTCCACACCACTGCTCTTCTTTATAAACGGCCTCTTTATCAACACTTATTTTATTTTTGGAAACCACAGAAACATTTAACTTATAAATTGCACCACAATCATATCTTGCGGCAACCCATTCACTCACATAAATATGAGGTTTGTGTTGGTTTAAAATTTTGCCGAGCATTTTACTTTTAACATAAAATGTTTGACTTTTACAACAATTATGGAAAGATGTTGCGAAACAACTCATCTGCTTGTTAAATTCTGATATACCCATAGGTAAAGGATCAGTGTAAATGGGAGGGTTCTCAACTTTAAATCCATCACCACCATTATGAGTAATTTTCCAATGGTCAAATTTTTCTTCGCCGTTCACATTTTTCAGCAAGTTGTTATCCAAATAACCATTAAATAAGTAATAATATAGAAACCAAGGATACAGTTTTGGACTCTTTTTGTATTTCTCTTTGTACAACGTAAACCACAGATCGTGTGATGTTATGATTTCGTTCCAATTTTTACAAACGAAGCGGTACCTTAGTAATTGTCTTGTATTAATGTATTTGAAGATATTAACAATAACTTCTACTGGTAAGGTGACGTTATTAAATATCATACCATTTAAAGAATCATCCATATTATAGAATAAACAGGAATGTTTCTAATTACCAATTAGAATGGAAAATAAGTTGTTTATTTATATATTATCTACAACTCTATCTAAAATCGTAAATGACTAAGAATTTTTAAACAAATCACGTCATGTCAGTAAATTCTTGTAACGTTACGCGCCCCGACAAACGTCAATCGTTAAATCACAGCGCCATCTAGCATATTGCCTTGCAATTAATTTATTGTATGATTTATTAAATTTTATTTATTTATAATTAATGAAAATGACCATAAATCATGTTGAAAGTAAAACCAAGGAAAATATGGTATAAAAACGTATAGAAGGAAAAAAGGGATACAAAATTGGAGACCTAAAGCAAAGAAGTAACTTAAGGAATGGAGACGTCACTAATCTACGAGCCTAAAAAGACCGTGGAATTATACAGGATGTTCAAAGTTATCTGCGCACTATTGCTACCTTCGTTATTTTTGGAGCTACAGAGTCGATTAAATTAGCAAAGATGCAGTGATTTTTCCGGTGATTGTAATGGTCTCCACAAAAAAACAATTGCACCTCACATTTCAGAGCCAACTCAAATAATTAGATTTTTTTTAATGGAACACCCTGTATATTTATGTAGTAGCCGGTAGAAAATGAAATTTTGCACAAAATCTTCTTATACTACTATATCCCAGAAATGAAAAACAAAAGAGCTACGACGATATTAATACAGGTCACCGCACATGGGATAACTTTGTTAGTAGAGAAGCTACGGTGTTGGTCAATATATCAAAAATGTATAGTTTTTTCTGCTGATTACAATGACATACTCAAAAAAACAATTGCGAGTCGCATTTTCGAACTAACAAAAAAAATGTTATGGGATGTATATTTTAATTGATAAAAAGTTAAATTTTACATAGAATACTCTTCTAATAGTACAACCGTAAGATGAAAGGTCAAATTTTAATATAAAATAAGTAAATGAGTAACAAAGCAAGCAGTTCGAAAATGCGACTGGCAATTGTGTTTTTGAGTATGTCATTGTAATCAGTAGAAAAAACTACTTATTTTTGATGTATTAATCAACACCGTAGCTTCTCTACTAACGAAGTTATCCCATGTGCGGTGACCTGTATTGATATCGTCGTAGCTCTTTTGTTTTTCATTTCTGGGATATAGTAGTATAAGAAGATTTTGTGCAAAATTTCATTTTCTACCGACTGCTACATAAATATACAGACTGTTCCATTTAAAAAAATTTAATTATCTAAGATCGCTCTGAAATGTTATGCGCAATTGTTTTTTTGTGTGGACCATTGTAATCAGCGGAAAAATCACTGCATCTTTGCTAATTTAACCGACTCTGTAGCTCCAAAAATAACGAAGATAGCAATAGTGCGCCGATAACTTTGAACACCCTGTATACATGTACCAAATATTCGCAAAAATTAAAAACTTGGTAAACCCACAACAGATTAAAAACAATATCAGCTTTGAATAGAGAACTCGTACTGTTCTACGTAAAATAATCCAGCATCACAGTTTTGAATGTGCATCGTTCCTCACTACCTTCTAATGAACAATTTTTTCGTATAATTAAATAACAATAAATTAATATAACCGCATGACGCAGCAGTCAATTAATAATCTAAATTGGGACATGCATGCGAGCACTTTATATATAAAAAGATTCTTAGAACCCATTACAACAATGTCACGCAAGTTTAATGTTATTTGGTAAATAACGAAATGGAGCGTTCAACAGGTCGAAACTCACCCGTTTTTAACTGGTCACCTCTTCCTCAAAAAAGATATTTCAACAAATCAAACGTAAGTATTATTTGACATTAAAACTAATATATTAAATTCATTTTAGATAAAATGTGAAACTGAAGAAAATTTATATCCAAAATGCGACAGTCATATTTGGTTGAGATCATGCGAGCAAGAAATTCTGGAACCTTTACATGGTAAAATAACAGGTAATACTCTACGATCATGATACGATTAGGAAGCTGAAGCTAATCGTTTTTATTATAGGATACATACCAGAATGGTTAAATGGTACACTTATAAGAAATGGTCCCGGTTGTTTAAACGTTGGAGATCGTACTTTTGAGCATATATTTGACAGTGCTTCACTTCTACACAGGTTCTTAAGCAAATTTACACTATGAATTTATATTTACAAGTAATAAAATAAAAAAATCGTAGATTTTCTATACACAACGGAAATGTTACTTACCAATGTCGATTTTTACAATCAGATGAGTACAAGAAAAACATGGAAGCTAAAAAAATTGTTGTAACTACATTTGGAACAAAAGCAGTACCTGATCCATGTCAAACAATTTTTCAAAGGTGCATAAATTCGATTGTCTGTTCACATTAACGTTATATTTTAGGGTTTCATCAATATTCAGTCCGAGAAAAAATCAATCAGATAACGCAATGATATCCGTCTATCCGTTTTGTGATGAATTGTACGCCTTTACAGAAACTCCAATAATACACAAAATTAATATTGAAACATTAGAAACTGAAAAAAAGGTCGATGTTAGTGATCACATAGCAATAGTAAATCACACATCGCACCCTCACATTCTTTCAAATGGTGTTTGTCACATAACAGATAAATTAAAAGATAAATTGAATTAATTTTAGGAACGGTATATAATCTTGCAATGACTTTTGGAAAAACAGGCCCCACTCATAAAATTATATGTTTTCCTTCAAACAATGAAAATGGTAATTATAAATAATATTAAACATCACAATTAATTCATCAGCATTTAATTCTAGATGCTAACAATTCAATGTTTAATGAAGCTAGATTTGAAGCAAGTTTACATGCACGATGGCCTTTAAACCCATCTTATATGCACACATTCGGTATTTATTTAAAATAAATTTGATTCGTGTTCAATGCATATTTTTAGGAATTACTGAAAATTATTTTGTAATAGTTGAACAACCGCTAAGTTTATCTGTCGTGAATCTTGTAAAATGCAAGTATTATAACGACCCATTGATTGGATCATTAAAGTGGTATCACAATGAAAAAGTATCTTGAATATCTTAAATGTAAACTTGCATACTAGGAATTTTTAGGTAAAAATCAATCTGTTATGCAGAACTAGTGGAAAGCTTTTGCATCATTTTCTTTCCGATACATTTTTTTACCTCCATATTATAAATCAATACGAAATTGGAAATTACATTGTTCTTGATATTTGTTGCTATAGAGATCCGAGCATGCTTGAATGTATGTATGTGGAAGCCATAAAGGTATATTTTAATTCTACTAAAATACAATTTTAAATACTTTTTTCGAAGAATATTCATAACAATCCAGATTATGCAAAGATGTTCAGAGGAAGACCATTACGATTTGTGTTACCAATCAGAGTTGATACAAACAAAATTAACGAGAATTTAATCGACCTACCGGATACAAAAGCAAAAGCTTATATACAATCCAATGGGGAAATATTCGTACAACCTGAAAGAATTTGTAATATGGGATGTGAAACTCCAAGAATTAATTATCAACTGTTTTTAGGTTTTTTTTTCACAATAAAATGTTTGTGATTTTAAGAATTAATTTCAGGAAAGGAATACAGATTTTTTTATGCAATTAGTTCCGATGTTGATATAGATCATCCAGGATCGGTGAGCGTATTTTCTGAAAATTCAAAATATAATACACTTGCAAAATACAACCTGATAAAGACAATTTTTTTTGTTATTAATTTTTCTAATTTTAGATTATAAAAGTTGACGTAAAGTACAAAACAACACTTACTTGGTATGAAGATAATTGTTTTCCCAGTGAGCCTATATTTGTTCCAGCTCCAAATTCCAAGGTACGTTACTTGCAAATACACTTTTCATCTATACTTTTTTATAGTCTATTGTATGATGAAAACATTTTAGGATGAAGATGACGGAATTGTGTTATCAGCAATGGTATGGGGCGGGGACGATGTAAACCATGTTGGAATGATGATATTGGATGCAAGAACATTTAAAGAAATTGGACGAGTGGAATTTAAAACACCAAGTCCCGTGCCGAAATGTTTACATGGATGGTTCGTACCGAAACAATAAATCGATATTATTTAATATGCAGAGTAGCCTTCACCAAAAATAAAAATATGTTGAAATATAACTATATTTTTAGTAAATTATTGTATACATTTACAAGTTAAAGTTACATACTAATAAATATTAACATGTAATTAATTTATTTAATAGTACAATATTCACATTTATTATATCACCAGTTTTTACTGAACATCAAAGTGAATGTTAATAGACATTATCATTGACTTTGTTTCCACTCCAAAACAAATATAATTTAACATACAGGAACATAGTTTGTTTGCTTAGACAAACAAATAAATTTAAAAAAAACGGTTTAAGACTGTTGAAAATTAATTGAATCCTTTTTCTGTATTGAATAAACATTACTGTAGGATGTTGAAATAAAAAGCAATCTACATTTTTAAATCAATTAATACTTACAATAATAAAAAAATTAAAGAGTGTAAATAGATATGGTTGTAGTCTAGAGTGTAGGCTGCCAGGGCTCCTATCAATGATAATTCATGACTGTGAGGTTAAAGAAACAGTCCTTTGACCCCAAAAGGAGTCCTCCTCTCAAAAGTCAAGAATTACGCATAAACTAATATAACAAATTATAACAGCAGTATTGTAGTTATCAATAAAAAATTCCATACATATACTAAAACAGCAAATGGAAGTTTAAATCAAAATTTATTCACATATTATAGCTAATGTTATTAAAAAAGTCATTAAAAACAAATTTTAAAATAAATGCAGCGCTCTTTATGAAATATTCAGTACAACATTTCAACTGGTTCTTTCTATGAAATGACAAATCAAAATTTATCATTTCAACTTGAAACAAGGTAAAAGTGCAAAACCAGTCTCTACACATATAAATTACCAGTGTATGCAAATAATATCAGTTAATTACATGAAATGCCGTAATCATTAATCTTGGTAATATATTATTAATCTGTTTTTCATGTACGTATATTTTATGTTAATTTACTATAACTTGGAGGTGAGAATTTCTTTCTCAAAATTTTTAAGATATACAGTGGTAAACACGAAATCAATGTTATTACCAAAACTTTCCAGAAGAAGTCCGTTGTTCTTATAAATTCATAATCTATAAATTTACAGTTACAATTATATTTTAAATAATTAAAATACTTACCAAAATAGTCATGTAAAATAATCAGAGATAAAACATAAAGTGCTAAAGAAAACAGCTCGGCCAAGACCATAAGCCTGTGCCACGTTCGAATATTTAAGGCCACCATTATTAGCTCTGTTAAAATAAGAGAACTAAAACTGATTGCTACGATGTGTATAAATTCATCTTCGAAGAGTAAAAGAGCTCCATACATTATTACACCACCTGAAATCATAATAATCATCGACTACTCAAATAAGTATTTTTGATGTACCTTGATATATTGATATTAACACCCACATAAAAAAAGTTTTAAAAGATAAACTTCTCCCCTTTGCTAAATCTTTGTAAAGTTCTGGATAAGTCAAAGCTATTTCGGCACTCACATCTCGATCGAGAACTAAACTAAAAACCTGTTGAAAATAGATTAAAAAGATGTACGAAATGTAAATGATACAAAATAATTTGACATTTTTAATTTTTAAATTACTTACAGGAAACATGGTATAAACTGTAGCATATCCAACCATCAAAAATCCTTGATATAAAGCAACAGAACTTAAATAAAAAACACTGCTAAAAACTGCTTGCATGACTGAGATTATTAAGCCACGATGCACTACAAATTGTGACAGAGAGGCAGATCTTTTGTAAGATCGTCTTCCATGCACTAATAACAACCTAGCCAAGTGGGAAAATTGTGGTATGCTAAAATCTCCTGCCAGACTGGCTTGTTTGCCTTCTCTTCCTTCAATACCTATACCAGCATCAGCTTGTTGAATCATACTGACGTCATTTCCACCATCACCTACAGCTGCAGTTCGTTTACCTGTATGTTTTTGAATTAACTGCACCTGATATAAACAAAAATTACAAACATATTCTTTCACACATTATAAATAACTTACTACTTGTGCTTTCTGAGTTGGTGAACAACGACAACAAACTACAGCTGGTGCCCCACAAGCGAGTTCCATAAATTCCTGTTCATAATACGACAAACAAACTTCTAAACTTTCACCGCTGATCACAAGCGCACAATCAGCTCTTCTACGAAAATTATTCAATTCTAAGTGAGCATCTGTTCGAGTTACAACTTTTTTTAATATATATAAACCTAAAACAACGACGTAGATCAAATGTTACGAACATGCAATTAAAATACCTTGTGTCTTTGAAACCAATCTAGAACTTTTAGCGATACAAGTTGCAGTCTCTAATTTATCACCAGTTAACATCCAAATCTTTATTCCGGCATTTCGTAACAACTCAAGAGTTGGTCTTACATTATCCTGTAATTTATCTTCGACACCTGTCACACACAAAAGTTCCATTTCTCGTTCCAATGATTCAATCACTTGAGTCTCTCTTATTGAACGATCGGTTACGCTCATTCTGGCTGCATTATAACGACTCTATAAATCAAACAAAAATATCAGAGCAATAACGTGAGGCATTGTTTTTGCGCTCAAAAATATTAAGGCAGGACTATCTTGTAAAGGCCAGTTGTACAATTTGTAATAAAAAAAAATTCTTAAAGCCAAATCTGTATCTTCATTGGTACAAAAAAAGTAATATTTGTAATTGCATTTTAAATGTCGAAATAATGTTGTGTTTAAATGTTAAAGCTCTAAAAATTCTATATGTACCTCAAAATCTAAATACTGTTCTTCTGTTAGAATTTTTCGGGCCACAACTAACGTTCTAAAACCTTCTCTTGCCATATTACCAACTTCTTCGTCCAACCAATCTGTATACTGCACGATAGGTGACATAACAACATCAGCACCTTTTAAATAAAATGTTATTTCCCCATTCTGGAGGTCCTGAAAACAAATTGTTATACAATTTAAAAAATATATGGTAGAAAAATTCCGGTCGATAACTCTTTGGTTTCGTACCAATAAATATATTTATTATTATCATTATTAAAAAAATATATAGTATTTAATTACCTTCACGATAATACCCATTCTTTTCGTTTCACTAGTAAATGGAAATACTTGTAAAATATTATAATTTAAAAGTCGTCCATGTGGCGTCTTTAGCTGCATTGATTGTAAATCACGTCGACTCAAAGTGAGACCCACCTCTTGTGTCCATTGAACTAAAGCAACCTCATCCGGACTAGAAGCTTGGTATGTTACTGGAACACCTTGCTGGGAAACTTGTAAATGTTGATCAGCTTCCGTTTCAGATGTTACTGAACCTATTTACATTACGTTTATTAGAAAAAATAATAATTAATTTTGTACTTACTAGTTTCACTATGTTCACACTTCTCATATACAGGAGTTACATTATGACACAGTGCCAAAGCTTGCACAGCATCTACAATTCTAGTATCATCGGAAGTACGAAATTTACTATTAGTTGGTTTATAATCTACACCATTTCCCACATAAGCAGATCTCAATACTGAATAAAGCTAAATGAAAACAATGTGAATGTTAAAATTAAATTTCTAATAAAACTTACATCTACAAAACCATCCTGTGTATATCCAGTATTGCCTATATGAAGTTTCTTCAATATCATCGAGTTCTGAGTTAAAGTTCCTGTTTTATCGCTAAGCAAATAGGAAATTCGACCTAATTCTTCTGGAATTGTCGTACACCTCACAGCAGTACCTTTCAAAGCAGGATCTCGACCAATTGACCAAGAGTAATAGGACTTTCCCATATCCAAATTTACCCTTAAACTAATTTTAAATAAATTTAACGTGTTCCATGATAAATTAAAATAAATTAAAATCTTACCTAATTGGGATAATGTAAGAGAAAAGTAAAATAAACCTGAACATATATCTATACCAGGGCCCACCAAATCCTTTTAATGCCATCATCAATAAAGCTAAACCAACCACAGCAGCAAACAAAAGTTTTGTCAAAGTGTTTAGTTCCATATCAAGTAAACCAACCTTAGAACGTGGTTGAGAATTGTTCATAACAGATCTTGTCTCAGGGCCTAGAAATCAACAATTTTAAAAATTCATTTAAAGTTTAAACATTACCAGTATAAATAACAACACCAAGTGCTTGTCCAGATGCGATAACACAATTTGTCCACAATGTGTTGCGTAAATCTAAACCTTCATCACCATTTAAAATGTCATGCTAAAACATATACACGTATTATATAAAATCTTCATATAATCATAATCATACTCTTGTAAATGTCCCGATGAATGAATGTATATCTTTTTGTGGTTTTTCAGCATAAATAGTGGCTTTAATGCTGAAAAGTTCCCTGTCATGAGGCAATTTTTGCGTTGCCGGCACAGCTAAACGCAATTTCCAATCAGTTTCACCATCTAATTGATCAGTGCGAACAAAAACAGCACCAGTATGTTCGGAAGTTCGTAAAAGTACCAAATCAGCAGGCACTCTTTCATCTTTATCTACTAATATTAAATCTCCAACCTAAAATATCACAAACCAAGACAAATTTAAAAATACACATTTTAAGATGATACCTTAAGTTTAGATGCTGCAACTATTTCGAAATTTTCTTCACTGCAAATTAATCTTTTGCACTTTTGGCTATTAACTTCTTGATCCCTTTTGTGTCTTCGAAGATCATCAACTGCCTCTCGACAAATAGTAACAAACAATACAAAGCACTAGAAAGAAATTATAATTTTAAAAATGTGTGTTTTACTAATAAAAATTACTCACCAAAGGTCCCCAATATGTGTACAGATAACCAATTCTAATATCGGGTACAAACTGACTTGTAGCCATGATCAAAAAATATAAATTTAAGAAAAACTTAAACTGTTGATATAATACGAGTGGTAAAAATGTAATTATATTGTACTTCTGATTTCGAATAGTGTTTGCTGGATACTGTCCATGCATGGGTTTACCTAAATGTATTGTGCGAGGTCGCAACTCCCTTCGCCCACAACAACTCCTCCATATCGAGCACCAACAACTATAATAAAATAATAAATCGAGAAATAAATTATGAACAAATCAAATACCTCAAAAGAAATGGTTCATTGATATTTTTCGATATTAAAGGTATGTCTTCTTTTGATGTACGTTTGTTTAGATTATTTTGTGACTCAAGACTCTCCATTATAATTGATACTGTAGAACATTTCACTACTAATTACAATTAGAAATAATAACTATTAAAAGTTTCTACAATGCACTTTTTCTAATAAAACAACCTCTTTATTTTTAATAAATTGTCACAATTAGGACGTAAATTTAGTAAATTACAAAATGCCAACTTTTGTTTATGACAGATGATTTCCCTACCTGCACAAGAATCCCAGAAAATTCTTTCGTTTTCTCGGTTTTCTATTTTGTCCTGTTATGTATGCATCCATTTCACTAACATGATTTAAAGGATTTCCAAGTAAAAATGCTGTTTCTTCATCTATATCGAAGTCTTGCATGGGAAATTCCATACCAAACTTGGAAATTTTCTTCCTAACCTCACATTATTGTATTGTCACTGCACTAACATTCCGCACTGGGTAAATCTATTGACCACATACTTAAACAATGTTAAATAAATAAACTCCATCTTTTCCGAGAAATAGAGTTGTTTACATACTTACAAATCGTTTATAACTTCGCACTAATGTGAACTAAAGCAGCGATCATTTTCCTAAACTATCAAATATTCACATCATTCACCGACTTTTCCTGTCGATTGCAAAATTACGTCACGTTTTTCTTTTTTGTATGAAAAGATAAACATCAATTTTCTTTATGAAAAATGTGTAATTGGACACGTTAGACTATATTTAGTTAAATTATATGAAAAACGCTCGTTTTATATTGAAATTGTTTGGATTTTTAAGAAGCTATTCTTACTTTACAATTACGTTTTTATTTTGTTTACATTGTCCGTGTTACGTAATTACAGGTATCTGCAAAAAAATCAAAATAGAAAAAAACGAATATTTTTATTCAATAGTTGGTATCAATTAGCCAATAAATATAAATTTTAACCAATCCTCAATAAAATAAAGATACCAATGACCAAATATATTTTAAATAAAAAATAAAGAAAATCCACATCAAATTATTAGCAATTTTATTTAAAAACATATGGTTTTGAAATAATACATACATAAAATCCAAAAAATTGATTGATTTTCGACATTAAATACCTGCTGAACACAAGAATCACCTACTAGTTCATATAAACAATTCTAAAATATTTCAGTAATTTCACGAAAGTAATTTACTTTAGTAACTATAATTTATTATACGTTACCTGCTAACTGTTTACAAACGAACAGGTTTTAGAACAAAACGGCACTTTAAAAGAATAGCACAGCCAATTTAGAAAATCGACAATCGATTTAAATGGAAAATTTAAAGCAGTTAACTACATGTAAACACTACTTAGCACTTCTAAAGAATTGGAAAATTATCTTTTTGAAACACGTTTAAAAAAACTTAATAATTGTTAATTATCTAACGTTGTGTATTGTGCTTATATATAATATGAGAATTATTTAATAGATAGAAGTATTTTTATGTTCTACACAATAGTTTGAACAAAAAGAGTCTGAGCATTTTTTCTGCAAAATATGCATTGTGTGAATATGATTAGTATCTAACAATAATCAACGTAGGTAATGTTTTTTTTAGGTATGAACATCAATTGAGCTTTATGTTTTCCATATATACAAAATGTTTTATAATAAAATTATGAAAGTTATAAATACATTTTCATTTACAGTTCAGATAACACTATAAGCAAACAAAATTATTTCACAAGCCCTGGAGAAACAACGATTTTGATACATCCATTAATATTTCACATAAATTCTATATATAAATAAATAGCTTTGTATATAAAAAGAAATCTAAAATGAACTCGTCATTCTGTATACAGGTTATTTAAAATCTTTCTAGCCAATTGGATTTCAGTGTAGCACTTATTTTTTCTTTAAATATTTTCTGTTGTTTTTTTTCAATTATTTTTGATATCACTGTTATATAATTATTTACTTAAATAGGTATGTATTTATAACTTTCTAAACCTGAAGAAAAGAAAAAAAAATGGAAAATAAAAGTCTGTACAAGAACCTAAAACAAAAAAAAAAAAAAGAAAATAAAGCAAACTTGTACACAATTTAATATATTTACAATTCAAAATATAAATTGTAATAAATTTACAATAGACAATATGTCTAAAAAAAGGATTACACCTAGAAACTTCGAAAAGCTGCTTTCACTTTTATAATAGTCACACATTGTACAAATATTAACTTAAAATTTATTAAAAGTATATGCACCAGTTACTTAACTAAACTATTTATCATACACTGTAAAAAACACATATTTACACTTCATATATTAAAAGACTTCGTAATTTACAAAACACATAAATTCATATTTATCGAAGTTACATTTTATTTTCTTCACATGCAATCTTTCACAAACTTCATCTTTTTTTGAGCAAGAATACAAAACTCATAATGTAAGGAATAAAATACACTCGTTTTGTTATTTTTTTTTTTTAATGCTATTCAAGACTAACGCTATTTTTTGGAAAACGGCAAAGTCTTAGTCAGTAAGATATCAAATAATTTTCGATAAATATAAAATATTCTAATGGTTACACCATTTTTTATGTATTTATTTTTACTATTACGAATGTTGACTGATATTTATTAGTAAATATGAAACAAAAACATTGATCAAATACACAAATATGTATAATTAGATTAATTTATAATTTTAATTTGACTAATTTTGGGTAAATATAAAATAATCTAATTATACACAAACATGCATTTTTATAAGCTTTATAAAGAAAAATATTCTACATATTTCTGGCAGAGAACTAAACTTAGCTTCAGGTACACAAAAACGAAATTAAATAAATATTCTATAAGCAATACTTTTAAAACTGAAACATCTTCAACATTGTATTTGTAAACACAATGTCACATAAATAAAAATGGAATCAAAACAGATATCATTTATTCATCAATTCAAAACAACTATCAAATATGCAAGTACAACTGAAGATTAAAAATTCGCTCATCAACCAAAAAAATATAGAAATTCCACTATAAGCTTAAAGAAAACCAATCCATCAAAACAACATCAAGTCTCACTATACAAAATTTTTGGTCCTAAACATACAATGCATAGAACACACATTATGCCATTTTACATTAGGTATCACCGTCACTATTAAGTATGCATCACCGAATGTACCTAAGAATTTGTTTCAGCATATCATGTCTTCCAGTTGTGACGTTGACCACTTTGCGGAGGTATCATATCGAGCAGATATTGTCTTTGTAATTCAGCAGCTCTTTGCATATCCGCCATGTTTGGTGTTACACCCTTACCTGCAGCTGCCTGAGCCATCGCCAACTGATAAGGATAAAATAACGGAGACAACGAAAACATATGTGCCTGAGAACCTTGAATACCTAGGAAAAAAAACAATATTATTTAATTACTTAATAAGAAACTTGAATCAAAACAATCCACAAAAAATAAAGTTGTCTACGCATTTTTTTACAAAATTCCAATTTTTTAGTTTTATATTGAAAATAAAAATATTTACAACTTACTTCTAAGCAATTGTTGCTGTATGGCCTGCATAGTAGCATTATTAAATTTATCTTGACCAGATGTATGAGAAGTACGGGGTGGCGGCGGTGGCGGTGGAGGTGGTGTCTGTTGTGTTGAAGGTGGAGCTGGAGGCGTAGGCGCATGTCTAGGGGTTGGGGTTGGTGTAACAGATTTTGGTGCCGTTTCTGGTGTTGCAGGTGATGGGGCTGGACTGCTCGATGTAAACACTCCATTCTGTATATACAAAAATTAAATAAGACCGAGCAAAAATAACAGCTACAATAACACTTACAGTACATTAAAATCATTTATAAACTTGAATTTATAAGGAATCCTGGAAAATAGGAAAGGAAAGTATTGAACCGGTACCATTTGATTTCGATCAAACTACTTACTTGTGCAAGTCTCTGCTCAATTTCTTGTTCTTGTTGTAAAGCTTTAACGAATGCAGTCTTCAATCTATTGGTATGTTCCGCTTTCAGAGCCTTTTTTACATTAGTTGTAACACACTGTTCACAAATGACCCGTAAGTCTTTACCTGAATATATAAAAATAAATTATCGGTGAATACATTTTTTTTTAAATACGTTACCTCTTCCTCCTTTAGTTCTAGATTCCCATTTCCAAACTGGTGTAAAATCACATAGACATTGACTACAAGAAAATGGCTGTGGTGGAATTGGAGTCTTTGTCTCTTTAGTTAAAAAATCAACTACATGTTCTAATCCTACTAGGTATATAAACTCGGTATTGCTAGGATTTGGTATAAAGTGCATTTCCGGTGGTGGAGGTTTCGGAGGCGGAATCTGAAAATAAAACAATTAAAAATTACCCATTCAAAAATGACGAAGTGAACCCAAATTTACGATTTACTCAAAAGTGCATTCCCAGTGAAAGAAATAGAGACACGTCCGATGTGCATCAAACCACTAGTTTGTTTTACAGGGTCATGTTTTGTGAAAGTAAGTTCCGATACGATCAAAATAGGAATTTGATTCACATGTTTTTTTTTTTTATAATAAAAAGATTAGAAAATACTTGCTTTCATGTAATCTTGTAGAGCCTTTTCAAATCCAGACCCTATAAAGTTATTGTGTTGATTGTGGGTTTGCTGTAATTTGAAATTTGCAAGCGCTATATGAAACTATATAAAAGCAAATATTAGAGGATACAATATTTAAATATTTGCAAATATATGTAACAAATTACTTAAATGATATATATATGTATAGATGTATAGTTGTAATTTTGTACCACAATTTATTTTAAATCGTTTAATCATATAGCATATTATATTACAAGTGAGAATTAAATAATTATAAAATACCTGAAGAAGAGTTTTCTCAAGTTGTTTCCGAAGTGCCAATTTTGCTGCGGCTTGTCTTTGAGCAGGTGTTTGAGAGTCTTCTCTTGATCTCTCCTATAACAAACAATGTAAAAATGTATTTCTAAATACAATTAAAAATATAAACATTAAAAATGTACTGTACAAATTTTACATTATATGACTTTTGTTGTTATTAATTAATTACCTGTTCAGGTAAGGGGGTTGTTGGAACCATTGTGTTACCACCCAAACCCTTACCGTCTAAACCAGTTCCAGTCTAGCAGCAAAAATAAAACTTTGAATTTAAAACTGTAAAAAGTATATATTTATGTTTACCTTGCTGGGTTGTGGAGGTGCTGGTGTGATCGTAACTGATGGTGATATTTCCTTGATGCTTGAAGGAAATCGTCCAATAGAATTTCTTTGTGGCGGTTGTGGTACCGACAAACTTGGACGATTATTATGGGGGGATCCAGACAAAGGAGGTACATGTATACTAGGTCTTGATGACGGAGAAGGCTGCTGCAACATAATTTTTATTACAGCCGTTGTTTATCTCCATATGATAAAAGTTAAATATTTTAATTGAAATAATAATGTACAAACCCCTCGTAAAAGTGATGGTACAGTTCCTGGTCCTGGCTTATGAGGGTGTCTAGAATGCGCAACTTGTGGTTGTTGAGTTTTATTGCTAGGTACCTTTACTGTTGTTGGGGTTATACTTAAACCACTAGGAAGACCTGTCGGTGGTAATGCGGATGGTGGTATATTTGGTGGTATGACGGCGACGTTTTCCTTCAATTGTTGGGATTGCTTCAATTTTTTTAAGAGTACTAATTTCATTTCTTCAGCTCTTAATTCCTCTCTTAATCGTCTCAGACCCCTCTCTCTATTGAAGTAAATAACATTACACAACATATCTATAACAAATTTTGATAAATCACAATTATTACTATTATGTCCCTATATATTATTTAATTTCTTTAAGTATTTCACATACAGTGAGGACATAAAGTAAGGAATATTTAAAAAATAAGCGAATTCAACCGGTTTTTTAAAAAACGCTGAAACAGGTCGATTTTTGATTTTAAAAATACACATTAATACGTGCGATTCACCTTCCGACTTTCATTTGTTTTGTAGTTATGACGTCTTCACAAAAAATTTAAATGACAACTACATTTTTTAGAGGAATAGTGTAGATTTTTGTCAGAATTTTTCAGTGCAACCTTATGATTTTTTTGCTCGGTCATAAAGGGTAGAAAAATCACTATTGGATTTCACTAAAAAAATTGTATGTTGTCATTTAAATTTTTTTGTGATGACGTCATAACTACAAAACAAATAAAAGTCGGAAGGTGAATCGCACGTATTAATGAGTATTTTTAAACTCTAAAATCGACCTGTTTCAGCGTTTTTTTTTTTTTAACCGGTTGAGTTCGCTTACTTTTTAAATATTCCTTACTTTATGTCCTCACTGTATATTATTAGATAGACTAGATAAGTAATAATTTACATATTAGTACAGAAAAAAGTGCAAATCAAATATTTTAAACTACGATTATTGTTTACATTATTACGAAGGCTAAATGTACAAAAGGGCTCAAAATTAAGCCTTGTAGAACTGATGTTGTAGAACTGATGTGTTGTAGTCATTATCTACATGTAACATATTTATTGTGAAAGAAATTGTTCCCATAACTTCTACATGCATTAACAATAAATAACTAACGACGTCGAATAAGTTGAATAAATATCAAATTGATGAAACACATTCATCCAAGACAATAGGAAGCACCGATCAGTTCGATTATTAGTCTAAATTCTTCGGTTACATAATAAAGACACGACGTATAAATTACGAAATCGCAAAAAGATCAAAGTGAAAGTTTCAACATCACCGGTATGGGACGATCTTAATTTATCCTTAAATGTCAAATACATAATTTGAAAATTTTGACATTCACATTTGGTAGTGTTTGAATTAAAACCGTTGAATCAATTATACCTTTGCCTGAGTTCGGAGGGACTTAGTTCTTTGATGGGTGCGAGGGGTGGCATTTCTCCCTCGCTCGAGTCGCTGCTGTAATCGGCGGCGTTCCCGTTTGTGCGTGGCTTGTCCAAGCCGTTTATCAGGACATCCGGACTCTCGACGTAACTCCTCGGTTCGGTCCGCGGCCGCAACACTCTTCGTGCGTGCAAAGCCAACGATGGCACGCTGTTAAACGTGGTCAGAATTTGAGCTTGTGGTGATCTGTTGTGCGAACTAAAAACAAACACCGAATGAGGGTTTCAATAATAAGAGCCATTTTTCATACAATGCGCGCAACAACGGAAACGTGCATTTTTCAAGCAACATGTACGCTTCCTTATTGGTCAAGTGTAACAGTAAAAAGTAAAACGAATTACACATAAAGCACACACTATTAGACTGTTCATAAGTTATAACTGTTAAGAAGTTAATTGCCAAACGTTTAAAAAAAGGCTTATCCATTTGTATGCAAAACAAGTTATTTATTCACGACATAAACCTAGAAATTCAAAGTAATTATTACGATAAGGTAACCTTCTACAAAAGATAACTACTATTACAACAGACTTATTTGAAAAATTATAGAAATTATTCAAATTATACAAGTTTATTATAATGAACATGTATTACAGATATGTTCATTTTTTATATCACTAGTGGTTCTCAACTATATTATAAAATTACCGTGTGTGTAATCTCCACACATCTATCTCCTGTGTATGTATGCAAAATTATTAATTACAAAGAGGTTACATTTGGATCAACTTTAATTGTTCTTATTGCTCTCACAACAGAGCAATAAGCAACTGGCAATAAGCAATAGGCAATATTTTTTTAACGCTCTCTCACACTAAATCAATAAATATTTCAAAAAATGTCGTAGTATGAGAACCGCCTTAGAGAATCCCCTAGAGTCGCAACTCACAGTTTGACAACCTCTGGTTTTGCTGCTATTTGATAATTGTGTAAATTGTGTTCAATGTTACATTTTCTTAAGCAATTAAGACGGAAAAAAATGAATGACTAAAATGTCATCCAAGAGAGAAATATCGGAAGATTTTGGAAGTAAGACACGTGTAGTTCAATCATCACACTACCAGAAACATAGACATTTTAACAAAAAAAATATATATACAGGTGTTCAAAGTTATCTGCGCACTATTGCTATTTTCGTTATTTTTGGAGCTACAGAGTCGGTTAAATTAGCAAAGATCCAGTGATTTTTCCGCTGATTACAACGGTCCACACAAAAAACAATTGCGCATCACATTTCAGAGCCAACTCAGATAATTAGATTTTTTTAATGGAACACCCTGTATATTTATGTAGCAGTCGGTAGAAAATTAAATTTTGCACAAAATCTTATACTGCTATAACCCAGAAATGAAAAACAAAAGTGTGTAGTTTTTTCTACTGATTACAATGGCATACTCAAAAACCAATTGCCAGTCGCATTTTCGAACTGCTTGCTTTGATACTCATTTACTTATTTTATATTAAAATTTGTCCTTTCATTTTACGGTTGTACTATTAGAAGAGTATTCTATGTAAAATTTAATTTTTTATCAATTAAAATATACAGGATGTCTCATAAAAATTTTTTTTGTTAGTTCGAAAATGCGACTCGCAACTTTTTTTGAGTACGCCATTGTAATCAGTAGAAAAAACTACACATTTTTGATGCATTGACCAACACTGTAGCTTCTCTACTAACAAAGTTATCACATGTGCGGTGACCTGTATTAATGTCGTCGTAGCTCTTTTGTTTTTCATTTTTGGGTTATAGTAGTATAAGAAGATTT
>JAFFZR010018648.1:0-24898 GCA_018397195.1 Lethrus apterus | reverse complement strand
CATGATTTAAGTAGTCTACAACATCGCGCTGGTAATGTGCCGGACATCCATCATGTTGATACCAAAATTCGTAATTAATTCCCAATTTGTCGATAGCTGGCCCGACTTTTTCTTGCAAAAAATGTAAATACGCAGCACCAGTTAAGCGGTCTGGAATAAAGAACGGTCCAATTATGTGCCAAACATGTGTCCAAACATTGACACTACCCCGGTATTGCGTATGAGTCTGCAACGTTAAATGTTCATTTTGTGTACAGCAGTAGCGATAATTTTGTTAATTTGGTTCACCAGTTAACTGAAATCGACACTCATGGCTGAATAAAATCCTAGATAAAAAGTTTCGGTCGTCTTTCCCATCTCCATCATTATTTCACAAAATTGCATTCTATTTTCTTTATCCTCCTCCAATATTTTTTGGTGCTTTTCGTATTTATAAGACCGAAATCGCGGATCTTGACTGTTTAAAATTTTCTGAGCAGTAGTAAAATGAATCCCCAAATTATTACCTATTTGTCCTAAGGAGACATTTTTGTTCTCTGCAACGCTTAAGAGAACGGTATCTACCTTCTCTCTTCTTGCACCAGCTGTTACATTCTGGCACTTACGTTTCTTATTAACGGTGCCGTGGGTCTCAAAGTGCGTAACAATTTTATTCAGAGTGTTCAAATTTAGAATTGGTCGCTCCGGGTAGAATCCAGCAAAAGTTGCTTGTATGTCCCTAAAAAACAATCCAGAGTAGTACCATTTAATAAAGTTGACTTTCTCTTCTTGACTATAGGAATTCATTTTAAGAATCAGCAAACTTATTTTGTTTGTCAAAACGTGACATGTATTATTGCTATCAGGATTCATGGCTAGTACTATTTATCGGTTCATTCCTAATACTATTTCTTCAAGTCTAGCAGGACCAAAAGGTGTTAAAAAATAAATAACAAAGAATTTAGATATATTTTTTGTCTACAACTTTTGTATTTAACATTTTCCTATAAAATAATTAGGGGAGAGAATATTCGCAAATTATTAGTTTTGCATGTAAAATCCATTCTACATCCGGTATATAAAAATGAAAGTAAACTAAATGACAAGAACCTATACACAATATTACTTTAAGTAAAATTTTAAAACATAGTGTTCAATAGTGACGAATGCCACACTTTCTGAGATCAGTTGATATCACGATTAAGATATTCACTCAAACTATAAAATTACTTCTCCAGTAAAAATCGTTTTGGTTTTGCTTTGTATTCAGGGCTAATTTCAAATAGCTTCGTTTTGTGCAGTGAAATACTTAAGTTTTGATGATTTCTATTGAACTCAAAATAATTTTTTTTTATATAAAATATCTAATTCTTTAAATATGCTCCGACATGACACAGTTGATAGAACTTTAACCACACATGTAATTCTCTTCTGTATTATAAACAGCCTAAATAGGCTTGTCGCCGAACTGTCTGAATTGTCGCCGAACTCCAAAAAACGATATCATAGCGCGACCTTGTCGCAAAATAAAATAAATTTAAAGAGGAAATGTTTATACAAAAAACTAAAAAATTCCCCTACCACAACAAATTTAGAAAACTCTAAATACGTATTTCAGCGTTAACCCACTGGTGATCTGGTGAAGAGCATATCTTCAAAGGTGATACCTTAGCTAGAGACACTAATTTAACACTGATTCCTTTTAAGGTTTTTCTACTGAGGATGGCAACTTAGTTGCCGAAATACGTATTTAGAGTTTTCTAAATTTGTTGTGGTAAGGGATTTTTTTAGTTTTTTGTATATTTTACAGCCACAGTCTCTAATCTTTTTGAGGAAATGTTTACATTATATCTTAGGTTTCTTGTACCATATAACGCCGTATTTATTTTAGTGCATGGAGTATTGCAGTGTTCGTCACATTTCAGTCTATTATCTACAGTCAGACCTAAGAATTTGACAGTAGATTGTTCTGACACTGACTTCCCTTTGTATTTAACATAGAGACTGCTACTACTCGTTGATACTCCGTTCGTTTTTGAAGTGAACAAGACTAGTTTGTCACCATTAAATACCAACCCCTGATTATCACACTATTTTACCATTGCGTTCACAACACAGTATCATAAACTGTGACAATACAACTCGTATCATCTGTATATTGTGCTAGATTGTGATAGAATGCCTACGGAAATTACAAAGAGGGTTGGTCCTACAATGAAGTCTTGTGGAATCCCACCTTCTGTTCTAGAATGTTCGTGTTATAATTTCTTCTAACATTATGCATTTCCCCTACTAAACATATCGAGATTTCAGAAAAATACTACCTAAAAATATCATGCAACGCCCAGAACTCCTAACATAGTTTAGATAAAAGACTAAATTAAATGTTTTTTTGTAACAATATGTGATACTAATCTAATTTTTTGTTACAGGTAAAGAACATTTTCAATTAATCATGCAAGATTTATAAAGTAAGTAATTTTTTTGGGAGGTTTTATTTCCTTCAGAATGTTTAGAAGAACAAAAATGAATGCCATCACACGATTGCTTGTACATTTGTTTATCTGTCGTGAGATTATTAAAGGAATAACTAATATTCATATAATACTACTCTAAACGAAAGTATGCTAAGAAAAATTTGACCATTAACACTTGCCTAGAACGATGAAATGAAGTTGAGCCATGTTGAGAAACAAATAAAAAAACTGCTTGATTAGTAAAAAAAATCAAGCATCAGGGTCTTCTTGAGGAATCTTGGCTGCAGAAATAAAAAAAGCAACCACAAAGATCTCAGAAAAGCCTTCAAACCCTTCCCTAACCTAAACCCAAAGAACACGCCAGGCTGCGATTACTGTAAGAAATACTCAAAGAATTACCAATCCTATAGTTAACTACATCGCCTTATTTAGACCAGGCAAAGCTCAGGTACAGTGTAAAGTTGCACATGTTATAAACACCCAAAAATCCCGACAAAGACCTATGACATGCATCCTCCTATTACAATATCCAGTTTTTTACCCGTCCATTATAAAGTCTTTGAAAAACTCCTCCTGGAAAGACTAAAACCTCTTCGCGATAAAAGAAAACTAATCACTAAACACTAATTCACCACCTTAATGCAACAATAGAACAAGTTGCAAGATTAGTCGAGTCAGATTTTGAATGTAAACAGCTGAGTTTTTGACATATTACAGGCCTTCGATAATTTTTGACATGAAGGGCTGATGTACAAAATAATGAAAAACCCACCACATTCATAATGTAAATTCTCAAATACTACATTATGGACACTACCTAGATAAACATGTTTGAAGGTTGTCTTGTTCCAATCGCTCTTATATGCTTGAATGGAATAGGGAATATTCTGGGCATACTTATTTATTGATTAAAAAAGAATCTTTATTTGACATGTACCTAAGTTATTTAAATTTCAAACGCCTCCGCTCCTGCTCTCAGCCTCTTCCAGCTCCTACCTCTTTTTGAACCTTCTCAGTATTTCT
Source organism: Lethrus apterus (assembly GCA_018397195.1). Classification (NCBI taxonomy): domain Eukaryota; kingdom Metazoa; phylum Arthropoda; class Insecta; order Coleoptera; family Geotrupidae; genus Lethrus; species Lethrus apterus. The sequence continues at coordinate 21,419 of JAFFZR010018648.1, read as the reverse complement.
GGTCCTTACGTACTTTCGTTGAGGGATTTCCTCCAGTTCCTTCCTACCGACAGGTCCAACCTTAACTATGCTTGCCTGCATTCGTCTCGGCCTAGACCACAAAACCTGCAAGTTTCAAAGTCCTTTGTCATCCAGTGCTTATTTACTATTATCTTTTGTTCCTGTTCGCTCTTTTTGCTTTTCAGATATTCTGGCATCCTCCCATGCGCGCACAGCATTTTGTATCTTGTATTGTATGTTACCTACTGCATGCGCTCATACCTTCTCTGGCTTTCTACCTCCTCCATCGCCCCACAACTTTCTTCACCATTTCTCTCCTCAACTTTTCCCACCTGCAGCATTGACCAACCTACCCTGTCGTAATGATTATATACAACGTGTATAAACGTATAAGTGTATAAATCGGCGTGCAAACTACGGGTGGCGATGTTCTTCGTTAAATTTTGAGTCAAAAATCTTAATACTAAAATGATGTACAGAGTGAGCAACTGGAAGTGACCACCACGTGACCACATACGTCACAAAAATAGTGTATTTTTTTGTTTTACTGCTACCCATACTACTTATTGTATTTACGTTCTGTCATCTGTCATTTAACGTGTTTGAAAGTGCTAGTTTTATTGTTTCTCCAAATTATTTCTGTATTAAATGTATTCTTTTAAAAAGCAATTTATTCTTCTAAGTAAAAAAAATAAGTCATTTTGAAGGTATACAAGTACTGATCAAGCTAATAATTTGACACTTCTCTTCTTTTAAGGTTATATTTATAAAATAGTACCAACTTAGCAATGTCGCCACCTTAAAATTTGAGGTCACGTGGTGGTCACTTCCAATTGCTCACTCTGTATATCCTTTACATAAAACTGATAGTTCATCTTGTTCTGATAACTGATAATACATATATTAAAAAAAAACAACTCTAAAAAGTATGATTATTTCCTTTATCTTTGAATAATCTGTTTTCTTTATTATTGAAAATTTACTAGGAAATTTCTTTTTATTTATGTTACATTTGTTCAAGAACCAAATTAAAATTTTATTAATAATAAAAAATACAGTAAACTTTGGAAAAACTACCATCCCGAGAAGATTAAATACAGAAAAGAATACTGTACATCAGGCCGTTAGTTTTCTTTTTTCCTTGACTGAAGGTTTCTTAATTGGCTACATGGTTTCTTTCTTTTTTCAATAAAGCCCTTACATTTATTTTCAACAGTTGAATGGTATAAATGATGTTGATATTACTATGAATTTTTAATTAATCCGTCTAGCATTTCTTCCATAAAAGTTACATAGTATTCTATTGTATTAATTGGTTTAATCGAAAACCTTAATACGTAATCTTTTTAAAAGGTGGCAAAAAATATTTTGTATTGATAGAACCAAATGTATAAAGGTGATTTATTTTACTTTATTTGTATATGGGTTATATGTGGATTTATTTGAAACTCCTTTTTCCTTGAACTGTTTTTAAATTTTCATTTTATAAATTTGAGTTCTTTTTCAGATTTTATAACAATCAGTCCTCATTTGTGCATGGCGGTTTGGATTCATTAAATCGTGAGACCAGTCCAATGATTGGTCAGAAACAAATCCATCAAAAGATCCAACAGCTTAACTTTCGTGACTGCCATGCTAAGATCGAACAAGTTGACGCACAAGCTACCTTGGGCAATGGGGTTGTTGTACAAGTCACTGGCGAGCTTTCAAATGCCGGTCAACCAATGAGACGTTTCACTCAGACGTTTGTACTTGCCGCACAAAGTCCAAAGAAGTATTACGTTCATAACGATATCTTTCGTTATCAGGTGTGTTTTAAATAGCTTGCATATATAAAGTTGTATTAATTATGTTGTGTTTGCTAGGATGTGATTATTTCTGATGAGGAATGCGAACCTGAAGTGCGATCAGACGTCGAGGATGAAATAAACCAGGAACGCCCGACGCTTGGAGAATTGCCACCCATTTCACAACAACCAATACCATATTACACCCCAAATGCTGCTCCAATTCCGGCAACTATGGCGCCTGTGCCCCATCATCATGCACAACCACCACCACATGTACTTCCACCACAACCCCAACCAACTCCTATTCCAACTGTTAACGGAGCAATTCATCCAGATGAATTGAATGTTATGCCACGTATGTAATTAATTTTTACTTTGTTCGTTAACTCTAATAATTGTATTAATTTAAAGCTGCTCAAGTTCCACAACTTGTGAATTCACCACCAGCTCCAGCGATGGTTACGCCAACTATGTTGCAACCCAACATGCCACAACCACCTGTAACTGTTCCAATTCCAATTGAAGATCATCCTTTACCGCCACAGCTTATCGATGAAGGTGCAGGAGATGGCCCCATGGACAATGTATATTCTGAAGAACCCATGATGGAAGCTGATGCTGAAGAAATAGTACAAGAACCAGGTATGTATTAAAAAGATACATATGTTGTTAGTCTTCAAAATTATTGAACTTTTAGCAATCTCAAACGAACCCAAAACTTATGCAACTTCATTAAAATCAGGAAGCATTTCTGGTTATGTTGGTGCAGCACCAGTTGCAGCGTTTCCTCCTCAACCTCCAGCCTCTATATCACCGGTAAGTGCATTCACAAATTTATTATTTTTTAAAAAGTATGTGCGTTATAGCCACCAGCACAAATGCGTTATGAAAACCGGGATGTACAGTCTGGTATGCAGACGAATCAAAACTCAATTTCTGGTCAGCGTAATAATGTCAACCGTAACAATATGCGTGGAAATCAACGTATCCCGAGGCAGGATTCTCGAGGTGGTCAAGGAAGAACAAGCATTAATGAAGATGGTGGTAACAGTTTTGGTAGGTTTGATAGGATTAAAAATTATAATTATCTGCGTTTTTTTATTATTATTTTTTCCTGATGCAATTATAAATTAACTGAATAAGATTTAGTAATATGGGATTGTTATTTAAATTGATTTCTTTTATTTAGAAGAACGTAGGCGTTCTCAAGGTAACTCATTTAATGACATGAACCAGTTGTTCCTCGGAAATCTACCTCACATGGCGACAGAAGAAGAGCTACGTGAGATATTTATTCAGTTCGGAACTATTTTGGAATTACGTATTCACAGCAAGCCTGGAAATAAAGCAGGACCTCTAGGTGCAAGAGTGCCACCAAATTATGGATTCATTACTTATGAAACTCAGCAGGGCGTTCAAAAATGTTTAGCTGCAAAGGTAAATGTTCGCTATTATACAATATGGGATATATATATATATATATTTATAGCCAATATACTTCCCTGTTGGTGATGATAAAAATGGCGTTCAGTTGAATGTCGAAGAAAAGAAGACGAAGGATCGTTCATTTGGAGGTGGTAGGCCTAGTGGTGATAGTAACGGAGGACCTAGGCCAAGAGACAACGGTCAACGACGTGGTCCTGGAGGACCGGGCATAAACAGAGGTGGAGGTGGCGGTGGGGGTATACCAGGTGGACCAGGAAACCGCCCCACTAGTTTCAACAGAGGTCCACCAAATCGCGGCCCCAACAACACATACAACAATCGTCGCTAGCCTAATAATTTCTCTCACACTCGCCTCTGCCTTATTTGAACATACATGCAGGGCCTAGGCAGACACAAACACTTATTATTCTAGTTCGTGTGGACGATGTATTGTGTGGGACGTGTACAGTGTTCTTAAGTCCAAGGGAATAGATCAGTTTACTTGAAATATTAGTGCCAATAGTGACTTTGTGGGTTGCAGTTAACTTGTACGCAAACCATCAACTAATTGATCTTGTAACCATCCATTTCTGTTTTAAATTCTAAATATCTTTTCCATCAGATTGTAGTAACCAGTAGTTGTTCAAAATATTTATTGGCTGTGTTAATATACCAATGTTAGGGAAGCTTACTAATTTAGAATCTACTACAGTATCTGGATTGTTCTTGGACATTTACTCTGTGAATTATATTTGTCCTTTGTCCGTTTCATAAAGATGGTTTGATTATAAATAACTGCTAGTCACCGTACGGTCAGAATATTTTACAAAATGAAATTTTTATTACATGTAGTATTGTTTATGCATATTATGCTCCTCTTAAATAACATACTAATTAAAACAATTTTTATTTTTTTTTTACATTAAAGTACAAAAATTGTAACCACTGCTTTATTTATTTTTTTTTTCCTTGTAATATACAAATATTTAATTGTTTTTTACACCTATTGCAGTGGTTAGAGTTATTAACTTTATCTTGAAATAGCTTTATTTAATTTGTTTATGTTTTAAGCAGCTACCGAGACCGAATCGGTGACGATTTGATTGAAAGGGCCTTTAATTATTTACTGAATGTGTATTGAAGTTCTGATATATTTCAGTGTTAGAGTACTAATTTAAAATCATTTGCTTTTAACTTTATTTGATCACAATGAAAAGTCAAGTTAAAGGTAAAGGTAATAAACATTTAAGGCTGAAACATTGTCTCTTTGATAATAAATACAATTTGCAATTAACAGTGTGAGAGTGTTTTTTAATTTTATAAGTTCTCGTTTAGTTGTAGACTAAAATGGAGTGTTTTTTTTTTTTTTTTAATTATTTGGTAGAGCTTATTTGTCCTTTCGTCGGTTTTACTATCCAGACAGTATTTATTCTTTTTCCTGTGATATTTCCTTGAATTCTGTATTCCTTTCGTTTATTAAAAAAATTTCCTTTGTCCCTTTAAGTTCTTCCTTCCCAGTCTAAGAATTGTGCAGGTTCCACTAGTCACAATGATGTTCAAGTTCTTTTCATTTCGTTCCTATAATATGTCAAATTGTTGAATTAGCATTCATTAAAGGAAAATTGTTACTTCATTGACTTTTTGTGTATTACCCTACCAGTTCATAATAAAATTATAAGAGCATTTACATTCAGTTTCATTTATGTGAGATATATAAAAAGTAGAAATGTGGAACCTCCAAACATTTTCCATGGTGAAAAATTTCTTTTATTATCTTCAAAAAGTGAAAGATGATTATCAAAACTGATTTGGAAAGTATTTAAAGAAGCGGATTAGGACGAAGCAAGAGAAATATCCATAGCTATATCAAAGAAGCAGAAACGATGGAAAAAATGTATGCAGATACAGAGGATGAAGAAAGAGAAGTGAAGGTTAGAAAGCATAAACAAAATATAATCGACCCTTGAGGCACACCAACTTTAAAACCTGAAAAATATTCAGTTGAAATCTGAATTTTTAATTCTTATAATAAGAAAGTGTTTCATAGTATGTTTTATAACGAGAACTGATCATAACTCAAACCTAAATCCATACATCTGTCGTTTTGAGATGAGACATGAGATCTCGATAACATTCATTTCAACTCGTATTTACATTGAGGTCGAACAATTATTTACAAAATAATTTTTAATGCGACTGTGTACCCTAATTAGTAAATGAAATATTGAACCATATGTTTTACAGTTTAGCAGAAACGATTGCTTATGTAATCGAACTTCTTAGGCGTCTGTTGTTACATTATAATACGTGATACAAGTTTTAACATAAATGATATAATTTGGAAGCTTCCGCGCGTACCTACTGTTCGATTGTCGTGCTCTTTTATTATAAGATCTAGGTAAGTTTGAGGATTTTCCATATAACGAAGAAAATGGTCCCAATTTGTGAATTAAGCTTCTACATTAAATTGTATTTTTTCCCTCGTTTTGAATTGACGCTAGTTGCGCCAGTTCAACATTCAAACTCATTATAAATCATATCGTTCAAAAATAAATCGAAAACAATTAGGTCATACAATCTGAAATATTAAACTTAATCGAAGCGTAGTTGTTCACAAAGCACGATGTTTTCGGTTTCGTGCACCGCAGAGCAACAGCATAACGATAGACAAGGATAATAGAATCTGAAGGAAAGAAAGTTTATTTGATGCTCGTTGTAGTCGCAAGCGGTTGGTCAGAAAAGCGCTTCTGAACCTTGCTCCCAGCTTCCTCCGGCTCGTTTAATCTGACGACATTCAGCAGTTACAGTTTGCCTCTCCGAAGGAGGAGTAGCTGTTCTGGTAAGTCGTTTGTAAATATAAATAGTCGTAAATGTACACAAACGGTTTGTTAGCGTTTAAAACTCCTTGCATTCAGTATATTTTGCTTAATTTTTTACCATAAAAAATTGAAATGTGCGCATAATTAATAATTATTTGATGCAATTTAATTGTTTTATCTGAACGTTATTTAATTCATCCGCTTTTATATCAAATCGTTCAGGAAACGCATATATCATAATGACATACATTATTATTATTTTTTTCCTTTTGAGATAAGAATATTTGCAAGGTTATTCTATGGGAAAAAGTGATCCCATTTAAAGTTTGGTTTCTAAAATACACAACTTTTTCCCAAATTTAGGACGAATTATTTCAGGGCATGATTTTAGAAACAATTAAGATCGATTTGGTCTTTCATTAAAAATGTGTAGTTATTAAAGAAAAGTGTTTGGCGTGGTGTTGTTCGAAGTGATGTTTGGATGTTTAACCGCGAAAAACTTCGTTCCAGGAAATAATTAGTTTGAAATCTAATATTCTGGATTTAATTAAAATTTGAAAGATTTGGGACACGATAATTTAAAAATTGTATTTATTTTCTAAACATGTGACACATTTTTCTCATTTAATCGTTCTCAATATTAAAGAATGCAATTGATAACCTATTACTAAATGATTAAGTAATCGTATCTGTTTATTTAATTGTATCATTATTGAGCAACTGTTAGATCGTTTATGTGAACTCTTTAATTAAAAACAGATGCTTAGACATAACATTCAACTTCCTATGTCGTCTTTTCGACGTCAAATTTTTTAAACAGTTTCGTAATGTGTGTGTATTTACATTTGTTTATTTTTATGTAAACCAACCCGAGGGTTCACCGGTTTAAAGGACGTTAAACTACAAACAAAGAGTTCAACACTTTTTTAGTTTGAAAGGCATTATTTCAAAAAAGAAAAACATAACTACAATATTTCCACAAATGAACAAAATTATTACAAGGCGTCGTAATATGATGTTTGTTCTAAAAATAATTTATTTTCCGGAAATTGCTATATTAAAAAATTTGGACGAATTTACTAATACATAAAAGCAAAGGCAAAGGCGGTTTTCGCAGAATGAATGGAACATTTCTTTAACAGCTTGCTTCTTAAACGTGATCTATTTGAAATGTTTACTGTTCATCACACAAATTGTTTATTTGTGGTGCAGATACTCCGCGAAGACAGGAAATCGTCCCACATAAATTTATTAGTTACTCAGAACGTCCTAGTTTCTTTGAAAAATGCATCTTATCACATTTTATTTTATGATGAATGTGCAAGCCGTTGATTTTCGCGACCGTGGCGTGGGTTTGAATATACACTATGATGTCATAAGGCGTGTGGAAATGCGAATGTTTGTTTAAACCAGATGTCCGTAAAACCAGAAATAGCATTACGCGAACGATTTGTCATCGACAATGATATTTAGTTAATGAAAAGCGCTGAAACATAATTTAAGGACCACATTTTTCGCGTGTTGCAACGACCACTTATGTTTAAATCGTTTCCTTTTATGGAGCATAAGCAAAACTCGTTTAACACTGCTTTTAACACCGATAATTTATTAATATATTTTTAAGCCTTTTGACCTCTTTTTACCAAGATTTTAAATATTAAATGAAAAGGATTCGAATATGTAATATATATTTTGCAAAAAAAATTTGCAATAAAACTCGAATGCCTAAATAAGTGATGGAATCTGCAATTGGACGTAAAAATCTAACAAGTTGAATCTTTGAAGGTGCAAAATGTTAATGAATTTTTTTTCTAATTCGTTTAGTGTTCAAAATGAGGCTACATATTTTTGCATCACTCGTTCTTCTTACATTATTGGTGTGCGATGGCTTAGCTGACAAACCAGTAAGTATTTTTACACAATAATAAAATTCTAAATTTGTGAAATCTTTTTTATCTTTTTTGTATTCCTTTTTCAATTTTAATGGTCCGTATATCTGCCTATAAAATTTTCTGATTAAAGTGTTTTCACTGCTTGAAGATGAGAACATACTTGGAATAGAAAATTGTATTTAAGAACCTCCAAGAAAAAGATATTTAAATCCAATATTTTTGATTGTTTGTTCGTGGATTTCTGAGTTGAGTTGGGTTTCTGTTTTCTGATTTGAGCTGTTCTTGAATTATTGATTTATAATTTTTTAGTTTTCTGTTTTTCAACTAAATTCTTTCTCATTTAATTTGGAAACGAATAAGATCACTGAAGACACCAGACCCAAGACATTAAAAATATACCCAATCCAATTATATTCAACACTATTAAATTCCTTCGTCATTTTGTTGTTAAATTTTGTTATAAAATATATAAAACTGTGCCAAACCCAACTATTTTCAATCCAAGCCACAGATTATATTCCAAGCATTTTTACAAAAAAATCGTTTAATCTTAAGAGATGGAATTATGAAAGTTGTACTTGGCAATTAAACCCAACTCAATATAACCCAGCACAGGTGAACACTGATTTTTTAAAGACAACCTATTCAATTATAACAGATACCCAACCCAATATAATGGGTCAAAATGACATGGGTTTCAGATATTTTAATGGTTTTAATAAGAAATTGATTAAATGACTTTTTGTAACTGATGAACAATATCCTGATATGCTGTTGAATAAAAAAAAAATTAAAAGATACCTAATCAAGCCCGAAACCTTAGTTTCTACATACTTTTATATCTTTCTTCTAACGTCTTCCAATTTCAATTTCTCTGCAAGTCATGAAATTTTTTTTTGAGACCATCCATTAAAACAATATATGGTATTCTTCAACTTTTTCTTATTCTTCTTCGATAGCTCTCCTTTAGCTTATCTGAAGTGATCTTAGTTTTGACTTTTTTTAAATTTTCTAAAAAGTAACTCAATTATTTTGCTTTAGAAGAAATATAAGAAGGTCAGACGCGCCAAAAAATTTCCAATAGCTTCAGCAGAAATAGCCTCAGAACTGAATGAATCTGTCGGTGAAGATGTTATAAAAATGTTGGAATCGGACGAACAGGCAGATGACAAAACAATCGATAATGAAGTTGTACCACCTGAAGACAACGACATCGAAGAACCAATACCTCTACCAGGTAAAGTTTAAGTTATTCTTCGTTAATAAAAAAAACTACCTTTATTGGCATGAGATATGCACAAGATACGTATCTATTTACATTCGTATAATTCATTCCTTTTAAATATCTTTGTCTACGCCTCAATTTCTCTTTCACAATTTTCAATATTCTTGTTCCTTGTTCTTTTTTTTTTCCATAACATCTTCTCCATTTCTTTCGCTCCTTTCTGCTTTCCTTGGTCCATTCATCCTTACAATCCGCAAGATCCAACATCTTGTTCGTTTAAACTTTCCTTCGACGACCCATTAATTGCTCCTATTTTCCAAATACTCACATACTTTATTAATAAAAATTATATATTTTAAGATCCTTGTGCCAGCGTCCATTGTGGTGCCGGTAGAACATGTGAAGTAGACGAATCTGACGAACCGCAATGTGTGTGCATTTCAAACTGCCCCGAAGAAACAGATCCTCGCAGAAAAGTGTGCTCTAATCATAACGAGACCTGGACTTCCGATTGTGCTATTTACCAGCATAGGTGCTGGTGTGACGTCAAAGATGCACGTTGTAAAGGCGAACGATTTAGACACGTTCACATCGAATATTATGGTGAATGTAGAGAGATGCCAGTAAGTATCGATTTATTCACAAGAAACGTTTTAAATAAATACGATCTTAGGAGTGCACGAAGGACGAAATGGCTGATTTTCCTCGTCGCATGAGGGACTGGCTTTTCAACATCATGAGGGATTTGGCCGATCGTCGTGAGCTTCCCAAACATTTCATCAAGATGGAGCGAGAGGCGGAAAATAATTATACTCGGCGTTGGACGAACGCCGCTATATGGAAATGGTGCGACTTGGATGGGCATCCACACGATAGGTACATTTTAAAATTGAGTTTGAGTTCCAATTTTATTCTTAAATTGTGTTTTTTTTTTTTTTTTTAGAACGGTATCACGTCATGAATTATTCCCAATCCGTGCTCCTTTGATGGCTTTAGAACATTGCATCGCACCATTTTTGAACAGTTGCGATGCCAATGATGATCATCGTATCACTTTGCAAGAATGGGCCGATTGTTTAAATTTAGAAGAAGTAAGTGTCCCAATTAAAAGTTACATAAAATTTATATTTGTATTTTTTTAGTATGATATCGAGATGAAGTGCGAAGACATAGAGAAAAGATACGAAGAAGATGAATAACAATGTGTATATTTACAATCTAGTTTAACTAATTGCAGAATATAATGGTGCTAATATCATATTACCTATGTATACATCTAGTTTAATCATTTTATTTTAATTATTAAATTTACACTGCCTTCTTAATACTGTATGTGAATATTTGATGTATTGTATTTTTAAATAAATGTACTTATAAGTGCTTTGGGTTTCATTTGAAAAATATGTATAAAACTAAATAGGAGAGACAAATCCATCAAAAAGTAAGAAAAAGACCTAAACAAAAGAGAATGATAAACAAGTTAAAATAGGATATTGCAAAATGGAAATAAATAACAAAGAATGGTTTTGGAATAAAGAAAAATACTATATAAAAACATCAGTAAATATATATATAACAAAAAAAATACAGAAAAGATGAAGTGGCAACAAAGCTCCAAGTGGAAAGTTAAAAAAAATTACAATTTAGAGAAAGAAACTAATCAATAAAAGTATAAGAAAAAATACTAAAAAATAGATTAAAGAAACTCATACATAAAATACCACCTGACTGGACAGAGAAGCCGTGAGAAGCACGCAAAATTGGATCTTCAATTTAACACAGATGTCAGTGCTTAAAGAAAATGGGAAAATGTGACTGTGTACGTTTGATTGGGAAAAAGCGTATGATATGACCAAGAAAATGGATTTGAGAAAATATTACATTTTTATAATAATCACAAATTACTTATTTGAAACCAACGGTTAGAAGGAAGCTTGGCCCAAATCCAAACCAAACTCAGCCTGTATAACTAAGGTGACCAACCGTACTCCTTTAGGGAGTTTTGTACTACTTTTAAAAGCCGTACTCCTTTATACCCCTTTTCATTCTATTGTACTCCTTTTGTACTTCTTTCGTAATTGCCTTTTGAATATCAATTACGGAGCGAACCCAACCCCCCCAAATTTAAAAAACTAATCTTTTGAATTTTAATTACGAAGCGAACCCAACCAAAAAATAGTTGGTCAACTTAGTGTAACTGTATTTCCATAAATATTAAACAAGTTATATTCGTTATATTGTTATGAATTCTATGCCTTGATCTAACTGATAAAACGTCCTTGAATTATACTAATTTCTGTAAAATGTGTTAAATAAATTAAAAACGTGCCCATAGTTCTAGGGCTTAAATTTTGGACTCAAGGCCATGACCATTGGGGTCTAAGCAATAAAAGACTCCTGGTAGTGGCGATAATTTAACAGATGGCTCATAAATTAACTGATTATACAGCAATTTTATTGTTTTTAAATGTACATATTTTAAAAATGGTCATTCCAATGAACTGTGCCGTGTAATTTCATAAATAAAGCACGACACAAACCAGCCAGTCGAAATTTATTTAAATAAATCCTAAAAATCTAAATATGCAGCCATATGCAATTTAATGTGTGTCTATGTGCCTATTTAATTATTTATGACTAATTTTACATTTTCATTTAAAGTAAGAAAAACATCTAAATTGAATTTCCTAACGTTGGAAGCGTCTACGTGGGTTAAGTTCGAGTCTAAGGGGGTTAATAAAAGTCGAAAATGACCGTTAGAAATTTTCCCTCCAATTTGCAATGAAACACAGACGTGGGTTAACGTTTTTAATCGATACACGCCATCTTAGCATCTATATGTTTTTAATTCTATTGGTTGGTTTCGGTCACATGTCGGTTGTGCGCTTGCGCAGCAACCCAAATGTCCAGTTTGGCGCGTGTAGCGTACTTTCTCAAAGCTTTTGGTGGCATCGGTAACGTTTTGTGTACTTCCGAGAAAAAAAATGGTGAGTTTTCGTGTTTATAACGATAATTTATGGGTGTTTTGCTAATTAAGTGATTAATTATGGTGTATAATATGTGTGGAGGTGTTTTTTAATTGTGGGCATTGTGTATTATCATTGTTATTGTGAATTTTCCAGGCTGGCGGCAAAGCTGGAAAGGACTCGGGCAAAGCAAAAGCCAAAGCGGTATCTCGTTCAGCTCGCGCCGGATTACAAGTAAGTTTGATTTTAAATAAGTATTATATGATTATTTCGATTAGAAGTTGTAATGACATTAAGGTTAGTGTTTCTAATTGTTTTTATTGTTGTCAGTTTCCGGTCGGTAGAATTCACAGACATTTGAAAAATCGCACAACGAGCCATGGACGCGTTGGTGCGACGGCTGCCGTCTATTCTGCAGCTATTCTGGAGTATTTAACGGCAGAGGTAAGGTTGTATAAAATGGCCGCCATGTTTGTTTTGATTATAGGTTATCGTATTTTAAATCATACAATTTGTAATCATTACTCAATACTTGTTTATTTATGACAAATGATTAATTTTGTTTTGGTATTGTTGCAGGTTTTGGAATTGGCTGGTAATGCCTCGAAGGATTTGAAAGTGAAACGTATCACACCTCGTCATTTGCAGTTAGCCATCCGAGGTGATGAAGAATTAGACAGTTTAATTAAAGCAACGATCGCTGGTGGTGGTGTCATCCCACATATCCACAAATCGTTGATTGGTAAAAAGGGTGCACATTCTCAATCGGTTTAGAGTAATTATATCTTCATTTTTGTGTACAAAAGTTACTTTATTACGGTGTGTCAATGATGTGTTTTAATATTGTTCGGCACATATATTACCTGCCATAATGTCGCGAGTTAACAATTCCGACGTTATCTTAATTTGTACTTTGCAGTATGAAATTTAAAATTTTTAAGTTGATAATTCGTTTAGATTTTTATAAAGAGATACTGCTATTCTGTTGATGTGCCTTGAATAACATAATTTTAGCACTTTAATGTAATCCTAGTAGGATTTTCTTTGTTAAATGAAGACGTTTCAATGTGTAATAGTTAGTTTATAGTCTTTAGTGATACGTTCATTTTTATATTAGATATGTAATCTGTTTGTGTTCTTTTCAAATTTATAGAATAAAAATACCTTTCATACTTTTATTTTTTTTTTCACCAACCTTTAACGTTTTTATTTCTTCAAATTAAATGTGATTATTAGGATTTCAGATGATAAATTGACATCAAGTTGTTAATGATTTTTTTATATATAAAATTAGCTAAAATAATTTCAATTATATTCTATTTTGAAAGCACAATAAATTACAATTTCAAAAATGATGTGGAAGACGTATGTTCGATAGGTTCAACATAAAACAATTTTAATTCAAATATAGAAAAACAAATCAAATATTTATAATTAAATTGGGTATAAATACAACATTACAATTTAAGTTTATAAAATTAGAACCTACAACAATGTTTATGCAAATGCTTTGTTGCAAATTGTCAATAGTTACAAGTGTTTCGTTGTTGCTCTTGAAACTTGCATATATTGACAATTTGTGTCTCCAAACATGTTTTTTCAAATGTGCCAATGCATTTTTATAACTTCATCATACGAATCAATCATCAAATTTGATTTTATCTCAACATAAATGCAAAATTCTTGCGCGTAACCTCACTTTCAACTTGATCTTTTCACTAAATTAATCCATTTTTCGGTACGACTGAAGATCTCTATTGCATTTTGAAAATTATTGACCATATTGTGATTTTAGAAAATTTAAATATTAAAATGAGATGATATTTTTTAAATTGTAGATTTAAAAATTTTCAGTGGCGGCATTTTTATTGTTGGCAGCGATATTTTGAGATCTTTAAGATGGCAATAAATTTGAAATTTCGAACGTTATAGGTTATGTTTTATCATTTTGTATGATTACTTTTATGCAATTATGACAAAGTTAATTACTCAAATTATCGATTCTCCTAGTTATATAAGAGATATTCTTGGATGTGATGAAAAAGTCATTCTAATTTATCAGAAGGTATTGGTTGGCCTCACGTATGTATAAAGCCTAATGCTCTCTATTTAGAAAACAAGGCTGTTAAGTACAAGTGATAATGATACAAAACCTGTAGTAGATGAATTAAATGTTTCATTAGATTTGACCGGCAACCCACTTCTAATGGATTTGTCAGGTGAGGACTTGGGAAACTTGTCTTTTTTGACAAAGGAAGCAAAGAACTGGACGGAAGAAGAAAACAGACATTATCCAATGACTTTAAAAGATGCAAGGTAGGTATGATCCATTTAATATGAAAGTTCAAAATTTAATGTGTTCGTAATTTATATTTTTTTTAGAAGGAATATCAATGAAATGAATAAAACCAAAAACAAAAATTATGATAATTTCTACATATATTGTGTTTGCGATGGAAGTGATTTAAATCATACTGTCATAATAGGAGCTCATCAGTCCAATAATTTGCTTTGTCGAACGCAAATATTTATTAAAGGATGTTTTGCTCATAATGATCCATTAATAACTATAAGTAGTTTGAAGCAACAGCATCTAGACAATGTTGGTGATGTCAACACACAGGTTTACATTTAATATATACATATACATCTCAAATTTATATTTATGGAATTTATGTAGGATGAGTGTTTGGTAACTGGGAAATACATACTATACGGTTTTAATTTACGAAATTGCTTGATTAAAAATTCAATGCAGTATACCGGCTGTATCTTCTTGGAAATGAAGTGGAATACTTGCGAATATGAAATTCCGGAATATATTAGTTCTGTACAAATGGTACGTAATTTTAGGTATTATTTACAAATTGCTTGAAAGGATTGCTTACACATCAGAATATATTACAAGGCTTTAAAGTTTGCATTTTTTAAGTGAAATATTATTGTTTGTTGTAAAAGCATTCTAATTGAGGGCAAGTCTAAAAATGGAAAAGAATCAGATGAGAACGATTTTGGAGATGATAACGCTCAAGAAAAAAAGAATTAATTGCAGCAATGTTTGAACACAAATCATAAAAGAAAGAATGGACATTCACTTTGTTCAGCAAGATATACCAACAAATACAGCTATTTAAAAAACCTGTAATATATATAAAAATATCCAAGAAAAACTGTTTTTCTCACATTACAATTTATTGAACTTTTATTTTAAGTTTGTGCATATGCTTTGACTGAATATATGACAATTTGCATAGGGAATATTTGACCCATTTCTAATTTACACATTAATGATTAAATTTGTTACAGAATTTACAGGTTATTGCTGGACATAAAGAATCACAAATGTATATTTTTTGGAGACAGTTATCTTTATTAAATAAGTATATAACTATATTTTCTGCAAATTTTGCCGATCTCGATAAGATGATGGGTGATGGGATGTCTGATGACCCTAGGGAATATACGGAAGTACTGAATGAGTTATGTGCTATTTTAAATAAATTACAAGGGGCTGTTAGATATTCATTGAAGAAAAAAATGGAAAATATTGAATTAAATACGAATAAATTACGTGAAAACACTTTAACAGATAAACTATGGATTTTATTGACACGTACGTTTAAATTATATGTAGGTGATACATATTTAAATTTTTTCGTTAATTGTAGATTGTAACAATGTCGGTGATCTTAAGTGTTGTTTTCATGTTTTATTTGAAGAATTGGCAGCAGCTACGTCAGTTAGAATCGATGTGAGTATAAATAAACGTCACTTTGCTTTCATTTTTTTTTTAAAGATTTCAGAGGATAATAAGACAGGAATTGCCACTATTATAAGGGATATTGCAAATGGAAAACTTGCTGTGCCCACATTAACGTCAATTCAAGCTTTAGAATTTTTGATAGAACTTGGCTTAGAAAAGTTAAAAATGGATTATTTTCACATCATTGATTACTTCGATTGTTTGAACTATGAGAAATTGTCCTTTTATTGGTCGTAAGTTTTAGTTCCTGTATTTTTTTTTTTTTTTAATTTTAATACAATTTTTATTTCTTGTAATTGGTTTTTGTGTCAATTTCCTTTTGGTAAAAAGTACTTGTGTACTTAATTTATTTTAAAATTACTTTCTCTAAGAAATATATATTTTTTTCTTTAATGGACAATTTTACTTTTTTTTTCATAATTTAGTCACATAACAAGAAGCAGTGCCAAAACCGAATCCTTTGCTGGTACCCGTGTAACTAAGGGAAATATGGATATGATCACTATGCGAAAAACTCGTATGACGGTGCAGTCTTCAGCAAGTGTCATCTCCATTGCAGATAGTTTAAACGGTTTTAACTGTTTAATAAATATGCACCTAGCTTCCGAGTTTTTATTGATGGCGAAGACATTTTGTTCAACAACACAAGGAATGTTCGATTCAATTAGTCGCTCTGTATGTGCGAATTTACTGAATAAAGAAACATCCAAACAGCTTTATACGAAATTGCCTGATGTTATTTTGCATGAACTAAAAGTTGACTTAAGATCACCGGACATTAAATTTTTGCGAAAGTATTTATACCATAAGTTAATGATTCATTAAAGGTTTTGAGTGTAATTTTAGAATGACTCCAGTAGCATGGAATTTACGATTAAAATCGATAAATAACAGATCAACAGTTATTACTATATTTCATCACACGAGTGAGCCGGTATTTCCTCCATCGATATATAATAATTATGGTATTTTTTTACATAAATTACAGTATGATATTTATTATGTTTTTGTTCTTTAGATGTTCCAGTTGATCAGCCTGTTTATTATGTTGCCAAGTCGGTTACTTATATAGAAGATATGGGCTAATTTATTTTATTATTGTAAATTATTTTTTTAATCATTTGCTTTTTATAAACTTATTTTTATAAATATGTTACCAATAAGTTGCAATACAATTAAAGATTGAGTAATAGAATTAGAAAGAAATATTTCTTCGCAAATACATAACAACTTAAAGTATGAAGAAATATGTTATTATGTAATATGAGAAACAAAAAAAGGGTTTGTCAAGTTTTTCTGTTAACAAATTTTCGGTGTTTCAAAATTATTGGTACCCTTTTTACCAACCACCCCCATTTCAAGTGATGCCACTGACTTGCAAACAATTATTTTTTATCTTTTCAAATTGTTAGAATTATTCATAAATTTTATTTAAACGTAAAACGTTACCGTCCTGTATACAATGTAGCTTCTTGAACCATTCACTGAATTCAAATAGTTTTCAATTATACATATGAGCCCGTAGGTGTGCATTGTATAATTGTGTATTCCTCTGGTACTCATACTTGAAAGAACTTTTGTGCATCGCAGTTGCAACCTAATTTTTAATTAGTGAGTAATTAATTTTAATTGGCGACACCTTTTCAGTGCATTTTATTCAAAATTTCGACTTAAATTAAAAATTCAAGTACGAAACAATTATAAACCTATAGAATCGATAAATCCGACTAGAACGCTTTCAAATCGCATTAAATGAAGCCACGTTTACTTTTCTATGGTATCGAAAAATTCTGCTAGTTTGTCATTAAAATTCTCCTTGTCCACGCGTTGAAATAACATGATTAATTGTACATTTAATGATGTGTGCGTAAGATTAGTTGACATGATATTTTATTAAAGACAAACCAGTATGGTAAGTTACGTTGTGTTATTTGTATGTCTTTAAAAATTATGAATTAATCGATAATTAATGGGAACTACATGTTAAGGAATTTAGACTCGTATCATTGTTATAGGATTTGATTTTAATATTACGATTCGGATACTCAATGGTGATCGCAAGTGTTTTGCTTATGATATGGGTGTCCCTAACGGGAGCTTTTGAAATTGATACATCAAAGTGGATTAAAATAACATAAATAAATAATGAAAATGATGTGGCAATCGATCATAAAAATTTTAATGTAAAATGCAAACCTACGAAAGAAACTTTCCGATTGTTGCTGCAAAACGCCTGTGAGAAAGTTAACGTCGTCAATGCAGGTGAAATATTAGATATGATGAAAAATAAAGGTATTACTATCGATGAAAGTGTGTTTAATCTTTTGGTTTTGGGGCATACGATCCAAAGGTTAGATTTTGGTTTTATTTGAAGTGGACTTGATTTTATTTTTTTTTCTAGTGGCTTGGACGGTGGTAAAAATGTGTTGAAGATGATGCGTGTGGCTCAAGTCGCGAAAACAAACGATACTGATTGGTTCTTGGTGAAAGGGTTGGCGAGACGTGCAAATAAAAATGAATTTGTTGAAAGCATTGCTTCATTATAACTGAATGAGAGTTACTTTATCGACGTGTTGTTGACGTAGGGGCTTAATGGGAATCAGGGATGGTTAACCGAGGTGAGTTTATATGGGTATAGTTGATTTGTTTTAAACGTTGACTTTTTAGTTAACAAAGAAATTAGACATGGAAACGTTACCGAGGCACCTACGTTGACGTTTGGAAAATATTTGTGTTGATTTAATTCATCGAGGTTTTTTGAAGTCAGCCTTGGAAATATACTACAAACTTGTAGAATCGACGAAGACCGAAGGTGGATATGGAAAATGTTTGATTGAAGAAATGCTTTCAATTCCCACGGTGATTTTTACTATTCAAAAAAAAATCAAAGATTGGAAAAAATCGAAAGAGCAAACATTTTTTTTTAGTACAAAATTTGTCATATCAATTTTTTCCTAATCTATACATATAAGTTGCACATCGTTTTAAAAAATGTGTGTATGCACTATAATTTTTTATATAAATATTTTTTATCTTGAAGGATATGGAGTCGTTTTTATATGTAATAAACTACTTGAAAAATTCCGATGGCAACGCCTTGGTGTTAGAAAACGCTACCGAAATGGCCTTTAGAAAAGGCGACGTGAAAATAGCCTCCGAGCTTTTGGATTGTTTTGAAGTTTTACGTCCCCATTACTTTTGGCCTTTGATCTTGCATGCAGGAAGAACACAAGGTGAACCAGGTTCTTTGAACAGCTTTTGAACAAAACTGATCAAAAGCCAATTTAAAACTGAATCCTACATCTATTTTTTGTAGGTGTTACATATGTTTTGCGTAAAATGTTGTCGAAAAACGTACCAATTGACACGGATACTTTTATTTGGTACGTTAATCGTTTTTTGGATTTTTCTAACCCGACGGCCTTGATTAAAAGGGGACTTCACAGTTCGACAATTGCTCACGCCCGTTTTGCATAAAATTTTGATGAACGAGAACATTGAGACAGCTAAGGAATTGTGTACGTATTTTTATCAATTATCTGATAACTACGATGTCGCTTTACAAGGCGCTATTTTGATGCGTCCGCTCGCGATTGCCTGGCTGAAGACTAAAGATGACAAAAGTACCATTGAGGTGTTGAGAAAAATCTGCGAGTCCAACGATCCACCATAGACAGACTTCACTTGACAGTTGTTGTTGAACATTTTGTCGTATTGCAAGTATGTACAAGTCGGATTTCGAAAACGTTTTGAAATTCATCAAGGTTTTTTAATGACTTTTCTTGAAATGAGACTTACGGATTTGCTTACAGATCCTGGGGGAACAGAAGTTGGGTATTTCTGTGGAAACCAGTGAAAATTTGCAACGAGTGTTGCAGAAGAAACGTGGTGATGTCAAGTTGGAAATTGAAGATGCATTGTACGATCTGTTGGATATTTCCATGAGACATGACGGATGTTACATCAAACATCCTGTGAGTTTTATGGTTTTGTGGAAAATTCTGCAATCTATACATAGATTTTTTCAATGTTCCTCGAGTTAACTAACTGTGCTAATTTCAACGATTTTTTTTAGGTAGTAAAAATGATTGCGAAGGTGCTTTAGGTTTCATTAAGGTACTGAAAGAAAACGAAGTAACATTTACGAAGCCATTAATCGAGGAAGCAAACAATTTGTTCAAAAGATGTAAATACACTGTACAAAATAGCCTTCTAGATGTACGATAAATAATAAATGGATTTTTTACATTGTGTTTATTTTTTACAGAGTGTAGTCACTAGTAAGTGCTGTATGGCTGTTTGCCGTATTTTTCGTACAAGTCGTCCCAGACTTTCATGTCGCCTTTACGTGGATTGATCCCGTTCGCGTTTATAGATAAGTAGATAGTGTAATTGGTAAATGGTCAAATAGCTGACAACTTTTGATGTTACGGCACCCACCGATAGGTGGAGCGCACATCAGTTTTCTAATATATTTACATTTACTTATTAATAAATTGCTTACTAATTAGGAATAAATGAATTATTACTCTTAAAATTTTCACCAACCGCTACTGCTAAAATTATTATGATTTGCAGTCAGTAGCTTCAGCTACGTTTTTTCCGCGGGGCGTAGTAGTGTTAAACTTAGTACTATGTTATGAATATACATGTTGCTATGAGCGTTTCGAACTAAAAGAATTACAACGAAAAGTATTTATTTATAATTTCTTCTAAAGATCTCGAGGGCCGAATAGAAACTTTTCGCGGGCCTTAGCTGTCCCGCGGGCCGGGGGTTGCCCAGCGTTGCTTCAGGCAATCCGGAAAACTCTGGTCAAAATTCGGCCAAAATCCGTAAAACTCCGGAGAGATTATGGGAAACTCCGGACAAAATCTGGGAAACTCCGGGCAAAAACCCGAGAAACCCCCGGGTTAAGTCCGGGTAAAATCCGGGAAACTCCGGACAACACCCGGGAAAATCCGGGAGTGTTGGCAACCATAGCAAAAGTAGTTCCCGTTATCAAAAAAGTAATAGCATAGGCCAGCCATACTCAACCTGCGGCCCGCTATGCTTTTATATGTGCATACATACATACTATGTTGTGGCCCGCGTAACGTAGGAAACGTATATGTATGTGGCCCGAGACAAAAAATACCAATTCCAAAAGTGAAAGGAGCACTAAAACCTGAGGACTATCGAGGAATACACATGAAAAACACTGAACACTGAACACTGAACACTGAAAAAATATTAGAAATAGTGGTTCATGAGCAACTGCTAAATTATTTTGAATCAAATAATTTACTGTATAATAGGCAGTCAGGTTTCAGAAAGAATCATTCATGCGAGACAGCGTTACAGTTAATAATAAATGAGCGGAAAAGATCCTTAGATAGGAATGAGGTTGTTGCCGCCTTATTTATAGACTTCAAAAGGGCGTTTGAAACTGTCAGCCGGGATGTATTATTAAATAAATTAAAACACTATGGAATTGATGGTACAGTGTTCAGATGGTTTGAAAATTACTTAACAAATAGATACCAAATAACTAGATTCAAT
>JAFFZR010018647.1:33339-51568 GCA_018397195.1 Lethrus apterus | reverse complement strand
TTTATCCAAATTGTCATGTTGTTCTGTGTTGATAGTTTACATTTATATTTGTTTTAAATAATTAAAAATTGACTAATCTCATTGAATTTAATGAAATATGATTTTACTGACTCGTTATTAAGTTTTGATTGCCTTTTTAATTAGTTTTTAGTTTCTTTGGTGTCGCCATCTGTTGGATGTTACAAAGGCTTGTAATACTTCTTCATTTTGACATTTTTAAACATTTTTGAATATTTTTACCATAGAAAATCTCACAACAGTATATAAATTATAAATGAAATGTACATAATCTGTCACGTTATACGCATAAAGATTTTTAAGTTTATCTTGTATTTCTTAACAATAATTTTCATTTTTTCTATGAATTTAGCTGACGTGTCATGCACTCTTAAATGTTCTCAAAAATAGAAGCCTTATCGATCAATTAATCTCCAAAGTAGCGTTAAAATTGTTACTTTCACCCTCGTTAGTACCACAAAAAGCATTCAACTGCATCCTGAGCAGTTTTGGGGATTTTTTTTATAAACAAACGACTTGAAATCTAAACTAGGCGAGTAACCGTTAGAGGAAAAATATAATTCTAATAGGTGTTTCTGCATCATTTAAATTTTCACTTGAAGCCAATCCAAGCCTTGACATGAATTATTTTCTTTCACAGAGCCATATCCTTCCTTCCGAAATGCTTAATTCTCTAAAAGCAGCAAAAGTTAGTATAATTTGTAACTTTATTTATGTTTTATTTATTTTATTAACTGTTCCTAGAAACGTTTTCAAACGGTTTGTGATCAGAATTATTTACATTAATTCTACAAATACCTAAAGATTTTTCCCTCAAATTATAGGGGATTTTTTTGTATATAGAGTAATGTTCATATTTGTAGTGTAAACAATACATCGCCAATTTAACAATAATTATAATTTTTAAAATCTTGAGATAGTCATACCTGTTGCTTCGTGCATCATATATTAAATATTAACTCAAATTAAATGTTTGATTATCTTTTTTTATCGGAACGTTAAAGGCGTGAAATTATATGATACAATGACAAAGGGCAAAGTGCTTCATTCCCTGTAATAACCCGCTAATCATCGAATAACGTGTCCTGGGCTCAGAACTAATGGATTTCCGATAGCATTGTAATGAGGCAATTTTACAATTATTGTCAGAACTGGGCAATAACGACGTAAAATTATTGATTTTCTGGATTCGCAGTTTATCGAAAATATTTAAGCTAATGCAAAAACCAAATTTCAAAACTGACTATCCAGAATTCAAGCCCTACAGACTCCCATACTTTCAAATCTTAAATGGTACCCATACTAAAGGATACAAATAATCTTAAATTTCTGAATAAAATAAAATGAAATTAAAAAAAATATTTTTATTTTTTTAATGTGCAAAACGTGTATATTTTCTGTAGATAGTAAATGCATATAAAAATATACATAATAATGCCTCGATAAGTTTAGAAAAGTCGGGTAAAAATTTATTATTTATTTATTAAACTTATTTAGCAAAAAATTAAGAACGTTTTGAACATTTAATGAAACAATTTTCTGTGTAAGTGTAGTATTATTAATAGAATTTTTTTTTTAGCTGTATCTTCCGAACGCATAACGCAGTTCATTCAGAGCCACCCTAACCACAGGGCTAAATGGGCTATAGCCCAGAGTTCATTGTTCATATAGGCAAGGTGACCACATGAACTATACAAACCATCAATTGACTTATTGATTTTTTTGAATTCAAATAATTTCTATTACGGAGCGAACTTAACCCATACAACCTATGAATTTTCTTTTGAATTTCGATTATGAATCGAACCCAACTTACATTTTAAAAACTGACTTGGCTGACTTTTGAATTTCAATAATTTCAAATAAATTAAAAATAATTGGCCACATTAATATAGGTCATTTGAATTTTGAATGAATTTTACAGGGTGTTAAAAAAAGTGTCACAAACTTTGAGAGGGGATAGTAGGGCCCAAAATATGCAGAAAAGCTTATCTCTGTTTTTATTCGCGATTACTTGTATTTTCTTATCGACAGATGTTATATCAAACGTACAGTATGTGGTTGGCATTCAGTGGCGATTGGGATGAGCGTCAACATACAGACATAACGCTTCTCTTACATTCCCATACATGAAATGCATGTTAACTAATTCAATAACAGAGTGAAAATTCATAAAATTTTGCTATAATTACTGAATGTCAAGCACAAATTATATGTTTGACAGAACACCTGTCGATTACGATAACAAAATGAAGTTTTTACGAACCCATATTCATTAAGACTTTTCTGCATATTTTGGGCAATACTATTTTTTCACACCTTGTATATTTTTATTTGTTTATGTGTAATATGACTTTTTCTAGTTCTGAAACTTTTGTAAAACGTCACCGGTCACCCCGCTCCAGCTTCGCCTCCAGTGTATTTTCTTATGTAGAGGGGCGCATTACTATTAGTAACCCAGTGGAGCCAAATATCTTAGAACGGCCCTGATTTCATTTTATGTTGCTTAGAATGAACTTTTTACATGGAACAGATATTGTTTGAGATTTGAAAGTTGGGTTGGCTAAAGGCGGAGAAATGGAAGAAACAAGTTTTATAGTAGATTTTGCTGGAAATTATATCTACTTCCGGAAAATCTTTCCTTCCTTGAAATGAAGGCATTGTATATTAAAGTTTATTACATGTAGGAATACGTAAGATTCGCACAGTTCCAAAATGGAGTGTTAATTAAAGAAATGCGATATTTATGAGTCCAAATAGGAAAATATCACAAAAAAAGGTAAAGTAAATTCGTGAGGTATTTATTTATTCAAATATTCATTATAATGAAACATCGTTTTCCTTTAGTTTAAAAAAAGTTGGCCCATTTCGTACAGAGTATTTAACACTATTTTTGTGATGATTACTAATTTACTAATGTTAATTCGTATGTAAGACAACCAAATTGGGAAAAATCATAAATGGGAACAGAATTACAAGAAATTCTCACTTAGGAACACCAAAGCATTTTATCGTGTGTGTCTTCTATTAATTATTTAATAATAATTCGGCAGTTTTCAAAAGACAGTTTACCAATCATTAGTCTCTGTTTGTGAGTCATAATAATCATTATCAATTTTTTAAACAAAATATAAAGATGGATCACTGATCGAACAACACGGAATGACACTTAAAAATAAACGTGATTCTCTATGGTTCGTAATAATATAATAATTAATTGAAACACACATGCAAATGCAAAAAAAACATTTTGTTTTAATTGTAATTACGAATTTACCAGCTCAGTGGTCTAGTGGTAAGAAGGCCGGACTCTCAGTGTGATAGTCGAGGGCTCGAGTCCCTTTCATTAAAAGGGAAATTTCATTAAAAAAATGTTGTAGGATTTTTTATAATACTTTTCAAATATAATGGCGATATTTCAAACATGATATGTAAACTAGGCAGATAACTTGTAAACTGTTAGTTTCAAATTTAACTGCAACATATAGAATAGAATAGAGAGAATAGAAATAATAAAGAGAATTGTATATTAATTACAATTCCTGTTTACACAAACTCAATAGACATAATTGGTTTGTTAAATTAACTGTCTATAATTCGTTTAACAGGCAGTAATTGCAATGTGGAAGAGGTAAAATGAATGTAAATATAGATATCTAATCGGATAACGTATAAATTGATTATTATAAAGTAATTACCAGAAAAATTAGCCTACTTCATATTTATATTATTGTTTTATTTAATTATTAATATTTATTTTATCACAAATATGAAATTTTATTTTTCTTTTTTATTATGTTAACATAATGTTAACATGAAATATCCTATCGTATCATCATAACTAGTCTCAATGGGGAAATGTAACAGTCTAAGATGCCATTTTTCAATATTATTTTCATTTTATTTTAGGCAATTACGCAGGTAGCTTCGCTTCAATATAAATTTTTCACTTGCACGTTGAGAAGAAGTAAGAATGACACGTAGAATTTGTCAGACTTAGTTGTCGCCCTTCATTAATATTAATATAGAATGCTAATTCATAAAGAGATATAACATTTATCTCATTTAAATATAATTTTGAACCAAAAATTTTCCTTCCTCCCTAATTATTTTATCAAATCTTTGAAATTAATCAAATTAAATTTTCATCGAAAATTTAAAAAAAAAAAATAATTGAATTTCGTTACAATTTTCTAGTTCATAAAGTAATGATAATTTTAAAAGAAATAAGAAAATTTATTATGGAAAACAATAAACTTTTGCTTTGTGCCCTAACCATCGCCGTAAAAGCTCTAAGAGTCTGTAATAAAACTATAAACCGCATATTAAATGAAACTACCGCGCGAACTACATAATGGAAATATATATTTCAATTTCTGAGAAAAATCTCGGAAATTGCGTGGGTAAGAAAAATCGCAATGCGTTAAAATTTACCATTGCGTGACGTCAAATTATAAATAAAACTGGAACACAAAACCGACAGATAATTCAATCTCTAGTCTGCATGTCAATCAATACGCAGAACGCGCATACGAATGGACGTTGCTTTAATTCACACATGCCAGTAACACAACATCCAAGAGAATATTTAGTGAGGTAGATTCACATTTTTACAGAGATGAAATAAAGGCTGCTTTGCTTTGCTAATGGATAAATTCTATTTGTCAAAGAAACGAGAGAAAAAATTAAAGACATCCAAAAGGTACCAATAGAAATATTTTCAGAATAAAGAGGGCTCAAGCAATGTTGAATTATTGTTGTTTAAATATATCGACAAAATATGAAAAAAAGGGTCAAGAATGGTAATTTGGAAATAAGAACTTGGTCATTATTTCGTGGATGGGAATATCTTAAGTTGAATATTCGAAAGAATTCCACATATAAAAATACTTAAACTACAAGAAAAATAAATAAAATTTACACTAATACATGGACTACAAGAAACAAAAAAAAATCTAGATTTATTAAGATGTATTTTGATAAATATTACTATCTTTTTAATATTTTAGCTGTTGGTGAGCCACATGTTTATTTGTTGAATATCAAAATATATATTAAATCACCCTGTATTTGAATAATAATTGATCAACCTTTACTGGAAACCCTTGGTTTGTAGGGCGTATGCGATGCTGACCTGGATACACAAGCGAGCATTGCGCGGTCCCATAGCACGAAACACAGCCTCCGGCTGATCCATACTCAAATAAAACAAAACAGAGTCATGCTGACTGGTTAAAAATTCAAATCCTTTGAAGTCTCCTCTTTCTAATTACTCGCTTTGAACGTTTTGTTTCGCGAGCAGGGAAGTGGAAGGTGGGCATAGCCGCTCGACAGATTCCTTTAATTACAGAAGAAGTTTTTTTATATTAATGCAATCCTTGTATCCATAAATCTTTGAATTTTTCGGAAACTTTAGAGATATTAAATTGACATCTATCACAGTTATAAGCATATTTTAAACATGTACATGTTTACGGAATAACAATTTCTTGAACAGTTACTGTTTCACAAGTTCTCTTTTCTACTGAAATAGAGATAGACATATTGGTTTTCTACAAAATATTATGAAAATTTATATTAATCACATGTCTTAAAACATACCTACGTTAAAGATAAACTGAAGCATGAATTCGTTGCTTGGAACAGAAATATGAGTAGGGAAGTTCAAACAGGATGGGGTGGGCAACGTTGAAGGGAATTGGAAAGTGAATGGATGCGATAATGCAAAGGACATTTTTTTTACAAACTGTAAAATATAAAATATTTTTGTAAAATATAAAACTGTAAATATGGTTTCTGCTTATGAAAAATGATGAAATTATTATAATTCACAGAATCACTAATCTGGAACAGATGTTATTGGACAAGGAGGGCATGTAGGAAAAACGTTAAAAGAGCGCAAACATGCCAATAAAATTGCATTTATTTTCCAACACAAGGAAAATTGGAAAGTTGCTATTTTCGAATCGCTTTTACAACACAATAAGAAAACCGTTTGCTCAGTGGTCTAGTGGTAGGAAGGCCGGACTCCAGTGTTACCAACTTACTCAAGCAATTTGTCCCTAACCGTAACAGAACTATCAAAAACCTCTAAATTAACCCTAGATTTTGAATATTCAAATACTAAGTCTTTATATTACATATTTTATTGTTAAAACAAATAATAAATATTTTTTTTAATGACTTTACCTAAAAAATATTAATCTTTTCCTAATGGTTGATTCTTGCTCACAAATTAACTTAAGAATTAACGTTTGGTCCGATGCTTTCGTAAGGAATCCATACATAACACTACAGTTAAAATTAATAAATAAACGTTTGTCATGTAACATTTAAAAATTAACATAAAATATTTAGTTCTGTTCAAAAATAAGACGTATCTGAACGTAAGAATTTAGGTTTGTCTGCAAGCGTACCACAACTGGCAGGTTATCGAATAAAAAAAACTGTTTCAATGATTTGGGCAACTTGGGTTGTTTTCAACTGTGCTTGCGATTTTTCGTTGCAAATAATCTCTTCTGTCGTAATGACAGTTCAGTTGCGAAGCTTTCTTTTAACAATGATACCCAATCGAACCGAATCTGAAAACCTAGGCTTGTTACAATATAGTTTCTTGCAAATTATTTATTATTCCATTTTTTAATTAAAACATACGCCCAGAAATTATTTTATTTATATGATTGGTTTATTTATAAAATTTAATTTTTTAATTTTTGTTTTTGGTCAACTCACCATTTTTTCCCAAAATCTAACATACGATTAATTTGACCGTATTGATCAGAAGTACAAAAGCTTTTAGCGCGGAAAGCTTTCGTTCGGCCGGAATCCCTTATAAAAAACGGAAAACGTTTGGAAAACTTAAAAAATAACATTTTTCATCAACAGTTCGAAAGGCCGCCATGTTATGACGATGTGACCTTTTCCATTAAAATCGCCGTAATTTTCTCCACAAGTGACCAAAATTTCATTAAATTCCGGACGATTTTTATTTTCGTCAAAAAATCCAATTTTTTGATTTTTGGCGATTTTCCTCATCTCTCGGATTTCATTCAAAATCGAGTTCTAGAGCATACTTTTTGTCCTGATGTCGAATATCACGTCCGTTTTGATCTGCGAGTTTGCATTCGGCCGAAAAATGTAGATAAATGTTACTCGGCAAATGAATTTTGTGGTTCTGTGTAGGTTAGTACTAGAATACTGGGAACTTGTTTATTGAATTGGTCGATAATTTCTCCACAAGTGACGAAAATTCCTACGTTTTGGATTTTCATCAAACTCGCCATTTTAAAAAAATTGAATTTTGAGACTCCGTATACAGTCGACACGAAGAAAGAACTTACGCACAGGAAAGACATACGCTCAGAAAAGACATGTGTGTAAAAATCAGAAAGGGAAAGAAATTTAAAATAACATAGTAAAATCATTACAAGCATGAATTAGTACATTTCAGAAAGGATAATAAAATGAAAAGTAATTTTAATTATGAAAAGCCTTTCTAGCCTTTCAAATATGACTTTGAAAATTAAATTTCACAAGGATGACGAGCAAAAAGCGGCAAACAAGCAATACCATAGAATGTCATCATTAAGAATCACTCTGTATCAGATACGCATATACATAAGCAAATGACGGAAGGGAAAAGAGAAAAAACATGGCAAGAGGTAATAATTAGCGGAATCTGTATACTGACGTTGAGCGTTATTATTCTTATTAATTAATAATAAAAATCAAGGAGAAAATATTTTAATAAATTCGAGTAAGACATGAAAACACCCCTAAAAAAACCTCAAACGTTTTTCTCCCTAAATACTTTGGAAACCCCTTAATCTAGGGAAAACTCCCTAAAATGGCAACACTGCCGGACTCTCAATGTGAGAGACTCTCAATGTGAAAGAGTTCGAGTCGCGCCTGGAGAAGAATTTGTGTCATTTTTTCCTGTTGTGTCCGGTACCCTCCTGAGTCAGCTTTCGCTGTTGGCATAATTAAGTGCTACATCTCTTACGGCGAGGAGATGATAGTAACAAAGCCTTGGAACAGTTTACACGCACAAAATACACTTAAAAGATATTCCGGCAGTCTTGACAAGCGATCCAGTTTGAGACACAGTCGGGCCACACACACACATAAAAAAAGTCAGTATGTGCGTGCAAACCGGAAACATTGACAGAAACTGAAAATGTATAGCTATTGAATAAAGATGATCTAGACAAAATTATTTAATTTGAAGATTCGGCCAAGGAAGAAACGTATTATGAGAATTAACCGTTTCTTAGAAGAATTTTTAGGGGATAACAATTGTTTCAACGGATAACTTGTATTAAGTTAAAAACAAGGGCTCGTATATAAGCAGAACTACTTCTGTGTTTGGATCAACACATCCGAGCCGTTGTGGCAAACTTTATTAACATCTACGTGACGAAAAACTTTCTTAATAAATTGAGCTTTATTATCCTAACGGGGGAAGTTTACCTTAAAATACCAAGCTAGTGGAGATTACTTGATCATGTTCTCAACTCACACATTAAAGCAAAGGATTAGGTATCGTACAACTATTTTAGAATGAGAAGAAAAAGACAATCTATGGATCTGTGAAGAAATAATGTGTAAAGGGACACAATTTTCAACGTTGGAAAAAAGATAGGTTGAGAGTTTTTGAAAAATTTACAAGGAGAAACGTACCTGATAATGATAACTAGGAGAGAGGAAATATTATTCATACATATTTTCTAGAGAATGATATGAACCTGGCTTACACATTAATGATGTTTTCTGTGAAAGAAGTGATAAAACAAATGAAAGGTACAAAGAAAAAACTATCAATTATCATTCTTGTTTGTCATATTTTTACTTTACTGTAAATGTGTATGTGATGTATGTAAGATGCTTCTGGAGAATACATTGTATTCTCCGGAAGCATCTTTGAAAACAAGTTTCATCAAAAATGATGGGCAAATCTTTCAATTAACAACGAAAAAATTTCAAACAGATTGAAAACAGCAAAAGTTAGTTTATATATCCTTTTCACACAAAATCAACTTCGCTCACAATAAAATCATTACGTATAATGCCCGAAAAACCCGTTTACATTTACGTCAGTTACTTAGTGATATTTTTTATATTTTTGATCTGCAACGTACACTGAGAAAGAAATGTGAGAATAAAACGAGCTCCGTGACTTAATTAAAAAATAAGTACATACCTCTTAATTAAATTGAAATTTCAGCTTTGATTCCAGAGAACAAGTTCTGCTTGAGACGCAATAAACGCAGTACAGAACAATTAATTATTTTGTTGATTTGGATGTTAGTGAACGTTAATGGAAAATTGTTCCTGAAAGATAAAGGAAAATTGTCAGTTTTTGTTTTAAATTCAAATAATTCGTGTCATCGATAAATCTGAATTAAATATTACGCTACTGTTTACCTTGTTGTTTAATATTAAAGAAAACTACTCCTCATAAAATGAAATTGTGAATTTAATGCAAATTTAATTTTATTATTCTTTATTTTTAGTTTTATTTTTGAGATGCGTATTATAAATTGTACGATGAAAAGGACTTCTGCAATTTGCCGCATCGCTAATTAGCAAGATTACGTAAAATAGTAGTGGGTGACAAATGAATGAATGAATTGCGTCTCGTCTACGAAATGAAGTTGATGTCTAACCCTGCGAACACGGCAGGAATATGCAAACTAAGGAAGAACGAGTCTATATGTAGTACAAGAAGATTATCTGGCATGAATACTAAATAGTTTGCATTACTTGTTCTTTTACATTTATTAAAGGAATTAATTTTTATTCTCATTATTCTTATTTGCATTTGGCCATTCAATGTATGGTTTGACGACAGCAAACGATTTTAGCGGTTAAAGTCCAAACAAACATAAACGAAGCTCAAAAATAATGTTTAATAAATAATTGTTACAAATTTATTTAATTTGTAATAATTATTTTAAAATTGTTTTCAATTTGCTTTCAATTTTTTTATTTTAAAATTTAAAAATAAATCTGCACTACAAATCCGAAACTATAGAATACGAACCCTCTTTAATGAGTCATTATCTCGAATGCCCAAGATACTTCGACGTCATCCATACAGTTCCATGCCATGAATTCTTTACATTGAAAAACAATGGTATTTCAAGCAATTACTTTGCCATATTCGCAACATAAAGTAAAATTTTATAAGATACAATTTTAAAACTAAGAATTACTTTTATAAATCAGCGAACAGACTAAAAGTAGAAAAAGTATAAAGCTATTTCTCACAATTTCGTCATCTTGAATTTTACATCAAAGTAGTTTATTGCGTCTTTCGCCGTAAAACTTACTGTCAAAGGAAAATTTAAAGTAACCGATTCCTTTGCAAAAAAATAATAATTTGACGTACAAAATACAAGAAATACGAATAAACTGTCTGAACACTGTCTATAAATTTTATGAAAAGAATTTTAGGATCAGTTAGTATTTTTTTTACAAATTTGTTTACTATACAGGATCCTGCAATATACTAGTAAGCCTGCATCGTCTAAAAATATTTTCGTATGTACAAGGTGTTTCGACAAGAGGTGGCACTGTAAAATTTGATTTTTTTTTTAATGGAACATCTGTATATTTTTACAAGAAGTGATGCAGAATTAAATTCTTCGTCGATCCATCTAGTTTCCCTATACCTATCTTTAGAAGTTTCTACGATAATCGAGGATATTCAAAATTGTAACGTTTTCAATAATGCAATTGTAAAAGATAATCAAGTTAGTGACTAATAAGAAATAAAACAAATGACTCACCACGCCAGTTGTCAAATTATCAAAAGTGCATACAACAGCGTACGTATTACTTAAAAATGAATTTTTTGAGTAAACGAATTGGTAGATATGGTGTTTATCTAGGCCAGTGATGGCGAACCTTTTGAGTTCGATGTGTCAAAATTTTGAAAAATCGAAACATAATTTTCGTGGCGTGTCACATATCACATATCACAAAAGTAAAGACTAAAAAAATAAAAATATTTATAATTTTTGTAAATTAATTATTTGTTTAATGTTATTTAAAATACAAAAACCAAAATTATGAAACCAATGATTTCATTGACACTTAACAATAATATAATTAGAAAACAAAAATAAATAAATATATGATTCAAAAATAAATATAAATTTATACAATTAGAAAATAAATATACAGAGCGGTCGTTTAATCTGGAAACCTGGAAATAAAAAGTTGTCCGTTTATTTATAGGAAAAATCGTCGGACAGGTCAATTTTTATTTTTTATTGCACGCATTTCGACATATCGTTCAAATTTTTTCCGCCATATTTGAAAAAGTTATGACGTCATCGTCATTTTTTTTTAATGACGGCCCCCAATTTTTTTGGTGGATTTGGATACTTTGTGAAATTCTAAAACCAAAATTGTCCAAAAAGTATGATCTTGAACTGGAAAACTTCTGAAATAAACGGCTTTGAAGTTTAAAATAAGTTTTTTTTTGAATCAAGTAATCTAATGAAATTTCGATCGTTTTTTTGCAACAAAAGCATAATTCTTAAAGCAAAAGATTTCTAAAAAAATTTAAATTAGATTATTTACGAAAATGTGAGATCATAAAATAGATACAAAGATGAATATTTGTTGAAAAAGCATTGATACCTATAAATAATCACTTAATTTATTTACGATAGTTGGCATTGGACTTTTGACACTTTCAAATTATTAACTTGTGCAGAGTTATTATTTAACAAAAAAAAGTGAAACAATGGTTCACTATTTAACTGAAAAATAAAGAATAGAAATTTTAATTTTGAGAGGATGTGGTAANTTTTAAATTAGATTATTTACGAAAATGTGAGATCATAAAATAGATACAAAGATGAATATTTGTTGAAAAAGCATTGATACCTATAAATAATCACTTAATTTATTTACGATAGTTGGCATTGGACTTTTGACACTTTCAAATTATTAATTTGTGGAGAGTTATTATTTTAACAAAAAAAAGTGAAACAATGGTTCACTATTTAACTGAAAAATAAAGAATAGAAATTTTAATTTTGAGAGGATGTGGTAATATGAAGCGAACACTTGATCAAGTCTGTACAAGCTTCAATAATAAGTACCATGGAGAAAGAATACGAAAATCTACCATTTGTAAAATCGAACGGAAATTTGAAGAATTTGTAAATGCCCCAGAGGACGTCCTAGTATTTCGAAAGATAGGCAATTAGAACTTTTATTGAGTGCAAAATACTTAGAAATGTTAAGAGACCATTTAGTTCCTGCCTTGGCTGCGTTATATCCTGATGCTAACGACCCAGATCTACCACACGATTTGCTGTGGTATCAGCAAGATGGAGCACCTGCCCATTATTATCTAGATCAAGTATTTCCAAATAGATGGATCGGCAGAAGAGGTTTCATTGAATGTCCTGCCCGGTCACCTGATCTAACTCCTTTAGACTTCTTTTTATGGGGTTTCTTAAAAAGTAAAGTCTATTTCAATAAGCCTGCGTCATTAGAAGAACTAAAAAATAGAATACGCGCTGAAATAAGATCTATTACGCCACAAACTCTGCAAAATGTTTTACAAGATTTTCGTAATAGGCTCGCCTTTTGCCAAGAAGTTGATGGGCATCAGTTCGAACACCTTATTTAAATGTAATTCAATGTTTTGCTTATTCTAATTTCAATAAATTTGTCAAAGAGAGTGAATGCCAGTAATTTTTTTTTTTAACTTCAAAGGCGTTTATTTCGAAAATTTTCCAGTTCAAGATCATACTTTTTGGACATTTTTGATTTTAGAATTTGACGAAATATTCAAATCTGCCAAAAAAATTGAATATCGCTGTTTAAAAAAAATGGCGAAGACGTCATACCTTTTTCAAATATGGCGGAAAAAATTTGAACGATATGTCAAAATGTGTGCAATAAAAAATAAAATTTTTTATTCCCAGGTTTCCAGACTAAACGACCGCACTGTATATTAAAAATTGGTGACTTTTTTGGTGCTGAAGTTTGTCTGCTAAATCTTCTATTTCGGGTTTATATTTGAATTATGAAATTTTTTATCTTTGAAGATGCGTGTCACCAAAAATGAGCTCACGTGTCAGCACTGACACGCGTGTCATAGGTTCGTCATCACTGAATTCTAGGCGAAGCAGAAAGGAATCCTTTTTTAGCTAGAGAATTTATAGTCAAAGATATCCAGAAAGGAGACATCCAGAAAAGAGAGTTTTTGAAAAACTAATGATAAGATTGATATTAGAAACGGGAAATGTCGGTTACACTAAATGCAAGAGAAGCAAAAGCATAACATCTGAAGAATTAAGGCGAGTTCAGAGAGTGTTCATAAACAGAATCAATCTTTGTTTGCAACAAGAGGGAAGACACTTTGAACATTTGTTACCTTAGGTTTTTGTTTGTTTCCTTATCCTCTGTAAACGTGATTGTTTATCACTTTAATTGAATTTAGTTTTAACATTCAAACACGTTTGCACAGTTTTGTAACAGTCTTTGTTTCTTTGTTTGTTGTTTCTGTTTTACCATTTCCCGTTTCAATCAATTTTTGTTATTAATATTAATTTTCTTTCAAGAGAAGAACACTTTGTCCTTAATTCAATTCGCTGTTAAGCTAGTTTAAAATAGAAAATAAAGGTGAATACTGAAATTTGGAATATCCTCGATTATCGTAGAAACTGCTAAAGATAGGTATAGGGAAACTAAGATGGATCGACGAAGAATTTAATTCTACATCACTTTTTGTAAAAATATACAGGGTGTTCCATTTAAAAAATCGTGAAAAATAATTTCAAAGTTCGTAAAGTTGATACTTTCATACTGACTAACCTGTATATCCGCTGATAGAAATAATTTAGCGATATCTTCTCCCAATTTCCTTAAATTCACACAATAAATTTTATTGTAAAAAATCTAACCGTTTGGAAGTAGCGATTTTTTTATTTGAAATATGTAATTCACATTTTTTTAACAAAAACAATTGCAACTCTAAAACGGCTAAACAGGTTACCTTGATACTCTGGGGATGAATAGAGGGCAGTCTGGTATCTTAAATAATGTAAAAATATACAGGTGTTCCATTTAAAAAAATCAAATTTTACTGTGCCACCTTTTGTGGAAACACCTTGTATATACGAAAATATTTTTAGAAGATGCAGGCTTACTAGTATATTACATCCCCAGAATTTTAAATTGCTATCTAGCATACTACCCGAGTTATGAAAGACGGACGTACTATTGGAGTATCCTGTATAATAATGTGATGTCAAAAATTGCATGTAAATTCAAATTAAATTAATATTGAATGGAATGTATTAATAAATATGATGATAAAAATGTAGGACAGAAGATAAAATAACTGAAAATTGTCAAATGTCTTCAATGAATCCATCAAAGCAACAAATAATATTATTTAGTTGAAAAAAAAACTTAAACTTAAATTAATTACTTTATAGGTCCATAATAGTTTGTTAATCAGAAGGCTGAACATAAAAAGACAAATAACATGGTTTTCCACGTCGACGTTTACCGCCAAATTGAGACGGTTCAATCCCAGATACTAAGAATAACGTCGGACAGTGACCGCAGAAGCCTTTACAAATTTATTCTTATAGATAATTATTATTTATTGGTTGGCTATGTCATCGACAGAAACATCGAATACAACATGATTATTAAAAGATTTAAAATAATTGGAATCTAGGAATCTGCTACTTTTGAAGTTTTCTATAGTTTTAGACTAATATATTTTCTAAGTAAACTGCACCCACATTTTCCATAAACCATTTCAATTATTTGTCAGTATTTATTTTTAAATTGCTCATAACAGTTTCTAACTTGTAAATACAATCACGCCTTGTGCTTAAGAATAAACGAAGAAATTTTAATTTTTTTATTTTATTTTTATTTATTTTTATTTTATTTTATTTTACCCTTTCTGTTCTGCCACCTCAACAGGTCGAACCAAATTAGAGAGTGTGATCTTTGGGTTGCGGCCACGACCGATTTACAGTTGTTAGAAACCATTCCCAGCATATGCTGCAAGGATTACGGAAACATGGAAAACGTACCGACCATTCTGATGGTTGGTCGGAACGCCAACTCAAAGTTAGAAAAATTGTAAATTTCATCTCTGAAATAAAATTCCAACGTCCGTAACTAAGATTTGAACCTTAGACAATGATCACTAACCTACTGCCTAAGCCACTAGACCAATCATCCCAATTTTGTATGATACAGCCCTAACGCCTGGAACATGATATTTTTATATCGTCAAATGCTGCTGAAAATCATATTCCAGTTGTATAAAGATATGTCTTACAACGCAAGACTGTGACTTTTACAACAGTTTGAAATCAATTACCACAGAAAAAAAATAAACACAGCAATAAACACACAAATATAATGTACAAATTGATATATATTTAGATTCTGTTAACAAAAATAAATGATTTCTTAAAATTTCTCATAGGAGAGATGATTAATTTGAGAAAACTCTATTTATATTCAACCCTTTAGTGTTTTAAATTATCGCCGTGTAACCCCACACTTTTCTAAAACACTTTCATCTTGAACTCGGATAACCTTACGTGAAACTCGAATATAACCATCCGTGCAAATTTTAAGAGGCGCGAGGGTAAATTAAATACAAGGAAAAAGGGAGAATGAAGTTAGTTTCCGTTCGAAGCGCACATAATCAAAACGGCGTTCCCGGTTAGTGCTAAACGGGACGCCGCCCCCGCAGTTTTGCGAGGGGCGCACGCCCAGCGTCGGGGCGCTCAGTGCCGTTGTGGCAGTGCCGATGTTCGGGCGCAACAAGACGGTAACGATGGCGACGCCAGACGTCGCTGCAGCAGGTGCTTGCACGCTTTCAACGACCCCCTTCGAATAAACAAAGATAGGAAGGAGCCCGGGGAAGGACACTGCCGCCGCTGAACGCGCGTGTTGTTGTGTTACGATGTTTTAAATACTGATTTATAGTTGTTAAAATTTAGAAATTTATGAACTCGAAGCATGATAGTGTTTTATCTTGCACTTGGAGCTCTAACAGGTATGTATTTATTTAATGATAATGAAAGTTTCAAAATTAAACTTTATTAAGTTTTGATGAATTATGCATATTTTACATCCTGCATAGAATTGTTATTGTTTATTGTCTTTACATGCTATAAGATAATTTCTTATATGATAAAATGATAATAATAATCCGCAAGACAGGTTTAAAATTTTAGAATATCTCCAGAAACACTTTAGTGTTTAGTGTGGAAATCATTTGCGGAAAATACTATATTTATGCGTGTAAGAAATAATAATTTCTTCTTGATACACAATAATAAGATCACCACACCATGCGCAACTTAATAAAATTTTTATTATTTTCATCGCATTTTCAGAATAAATAAGCTATAAAAACTAATGACAACTGTTAAGTAGATAACATAATAATAATAATAATATTTTTTAATACTTCACCGAAGAAACTACCATTATGGGTTCGCTCACACCAACCACACCAGCATTAGAAACGATGTTCACACTATAAAGACACTATTGCAAAATAGATACAAAGACTTGCAAGACAGAGACGTAAATGAATATAAAAAATCATGTATAATTGTGTTGTGAGAAACCGGAACCAGACCGGATTTTGCTGCTGTTTAATATGGTAGAGTATTGAGGCACAAAATCTAAGATGTCAAAGAAGTAATCATAGAAATTCGTTATCTATTCCCAAACCTAAGGATATGTGTTTGTTCCTTCGTATGAATCGAGCAACATTCATACAAAGCAAATAGGAATAATAAATAAAGAATTGTCCCCTTGGATGAGGTATGGCTTGTTCAAGTAAAATTTTAACCATTTGAATACTGGATTTCTGATTCACGAATATGCCACGACTTGAATTGAAATGACTGAATCATCCAATTAAAGGCGTTGCATAGTATTAATGATGTCGCTAAAGTTTTCCAGGAGATATACGTTCCAACGATTGTATTGGAAGCCGTATTGAAAGGAGTATAAGTTGTTGAATATTTAAATAAAATTATTCAGTTTATTAGCGCTCTAAGATCTTTTCTATTGCTGAATAGGTTTGATAAGACTCCTCCTTTGTATATTATCTCGTTTTTAAGGTACATACAGTCGATAAATTTAAAAACCTTGGAAAGATTTATTGTATAGAAAAGTTAAGTTAAGTAAAGTTAAGTTAAGTAAAATCCTGTTTTTAAATATATACAACACATCTTCCTTTGTGGATGGTTTTAGAAACTAGTGTTGGCCTCAGTGGTATGACACAGAAAGATTATTGTATTTTTTGGGAGAAAACAATTGAATTTTGTTAGTTAAAATAACTTCCTTTTACTGTTAAAATAACTATCAATTTCTGAAGTGTTACAAGTAACGGTGAATAATGAAACTGACAAGAATAAAGCTTCTGAAATTCTGTAGGAAGTTAAATAATTTTATGTGAAGCTCAAGTAAGATTTACTCTAAGATAGGTCAGAAATGCCTGATATAAAAGTAAAATTAAAATTGTTTTAATTGGACGTTACTTCAAGATTATAATTATTGCAATAAATGTTAACAATTTTTGAATGAAACTGACGAGAATAAAGCTTCTGAAATTCTGTAGGAAGTTAAATAATTTGATGTGAAGCTCCAGTAAGAATTACTCTAAGTTAGATTAGAAATGCCTGATATAAAAGTAAAATTAAAATTGTTTTAATTGGACGTTACTTCAGGATTATAATTATTGCAATAAATGTTAACAATTTTTGAATGAAACTGACGAGAATAAAGCTTCTGAAATTCTGTAGGAAGTTAAATAATTTGATGTGAAGCTCAAGTAAGAATTACTCTAAGTTAGGTTAGAAATGCCTGATATAAAAGTAAAATTAAAATTGTTTTAATTGGACGTTACTTCAGGATTATAATTATTGCAATAAATGTTAACAATTTTTGAATGAAACTAACGAGAATAAAGCTTCTGAAATTCTGTAGGAAGTTAAATAATTTTATGTGAAGCTCAAGTAAGATTTACTCTAAGATAGGTCAGAAATGCCTGATATAAAAGTAAAATTAAAATTGTTTTAATTGGACGTTACTTCAGGATTATAATTATTGCAATAAATGTTAACAATTTTTGAATGAAACTGACGAGAATAAAGCTTCTGAAATTCTGTAGGAAGTTAAATAATTT
>JAFFZR010018647.1:22970-33328 GCA_018397195.1 Lethrus apterus | reverse complement strand
ATTACTCTAAGTTAGGTTAGAAATGCCTGATATAAAAGTAAAATTAAAATTGTTTTAATTGGACGTTACTTCAGGATTATAATTATTGCAATAAATGTTAACAATTTTTGAATGAAACTGACGAGAATAAAGCTTCTGAAATTCTGTAGGAAGTTAAATAATTTGATGTGAAGCTGAAGTAAGAATTACTTCAAGTTAGGATAGAAATGCCTGATATAAAAGTAAAATTAAAATTGTTTTAATTGGACGTTACTTCAGGATTATAATTATTGCAATAAATGTTAACTATTTCTAGGTCTTCGAAGTTTCTTCAATCCTTTAGAACTGGGGTCCTTAACCTTTTTTGTCCATGAACCCCTTTGGCAGTCAGATGAAAGCTACGAGCTACGAGCTACGAGCTTCTCCTCATTAATAATGGAGTACTCTTCAAAAATTGACATAGGATTTTGTATCGATTGTTTTTGTCCAATTCAAGCTCATATACGCCCTGAACTCTTACTACGGGCTACAGATTAAGAAATATAGGCATAGTTTAGAATATCAGTAAAGATGAATTATAAAGCAAGCTAGCGTGCTAGCTACGTGCTGAGGGCGATGCATACCTCTTTTAAGGTCAATGTTCAATTTTCTATTATATATCATACATACTTCAAACATTCTCAAATGATATACAGTGGAACTTCTCTAACTCGAATCTCCAAAAGACAGAAAATAAAATTCGAGTTAGGGAAAATTCTAATTATAGAAAAGTGCACCTATCATAACTGTAATTAATTCTCTCTTTGCTGTTTTTGCTACCAAAGCATTTTTGTCCCTTAAATGCAAGTATTTTGTTGGTCAAACATTTAAAGAAAACTCCCGTCTCATCTGCGTTAAAATTGTCATTTTTATCGTATTGGCTGATTGAAGTGGATTTTGCAATATGTTTCTTTTTCTTTTCGCAATTAATTTTAATTTCTCATTCAGGGTTAAACACTTTAAATGTCCCTTTGACATTTTTACTTTTATCACTAGTTACCAGTTGCCACCTTAAATTCATTACATGTTCCAAGAAACTACGATTCCAGCAGCGCCCGACGAACGTTTCTTCTGTCGTCCCGCAAATTGGTGAATCCCCGAAATAATATTCGAGTTAGGTTTGGCTACGCGTAAAATATTAGTTCGGTTAGTTCGAGAAATAGAAAAATTCGAGAAACAGAAATTCGAGTTAAAGAATAAAAATACTATATAAAATTGTTTAAAACATTATTGTTCGAAAAAAAAAATAGATTAAGGGAATATTTCGAGTTAAAGAAGTTCGAGTTAGGGGAGTTTCACTGTAGTTATTTTTTTTTTTCATTTTATCACGCATATTAATAAACTGAGTTAGCAATAAGGGAGAAGAATGTTTAAATTATTCTATAACCAAGGGATATTATTAAAAATACAAAAATCAATTAAAATCGAACTTCTAAGTATGTACTTATTAATTTTTAATTTATATACATGATATTTTTATAATAATATCGGTAATGGATTTTCTTAATTATTTTGTTTCTAACGTTATGCTTCAATACAAAAAATATTATGCGAAATATGCCATTACTTCTGAAACTAAAAATTGTTTCTCAGGAACATTTTCAGACAAAAAATATTTACGATTAGTAGACTTTATACGTGCTTAAACTTTTAGGAACACAAAACAAGTTATTGAAATTGGCAAAAGTTTGCTGAAGTAAGTTTATGTATTTCCTAGTCTGACATCAAATTTGCATAATGCATAAATTATATATAGAATCAATCATAAAATACATATGGCGTTTTAAAAAATTGATAATATTAATAAATAAATAATTATAAAATTTGTTATAATTATTTGAATTTAAAATGCATAGCTTTGGTATTTTCCTTAAATACAAAAAAATAAAAATTAATTAATGAGATTTCTCGATCTAATATCACCTATTCCAAAAGTTTCTAATTCTAATTTGTGTGTTATTCAATCGATCGCGAAAAAAATTTACCATTTAATCAGGGCCACCCTAACCACAGGGCTAAATGGGCTATAGCTACAGTGACCATACGTCCTTTATCTAAGAGGACAGTCATTTAATTTCACTGTTCTGTCCTCTAACTTTATTTATTTTTTAATATAGGCGTTTTATCCTATATTTTGTAAAGTCGACGAAAAGTTTAAGAAAATCTCAATGTGTCCATACTTCTAAAGGAATTAAAGCTAAAGTTAGTTGAAAGAAAAAATGAGGGGTTCTTATTGTTATTAAAAAAGTGTTTTTAGCGTTAGAAAAATCAGAAAATATACAAGCCAAAAAATTCAATGATGCTGTGTACACATTTTATTAAATGTTCATAGATTATCTAAATAATTGGGACATGTGTTTTATTGAAAGAGAGCTGTTTGAATAAGCGAAATTCATTTGTAGGAGAAGGTAGGGGAAAGCTATATTTTTATTTCGAATCATTGGTCCGTAAATACACTCGACGCTGAACTATTTGATTGACTTTCATGTGTTTAAAAAAAATACATCACAAACGAAAAGATCGACTAATGGCGACAGAATAACCAGCCCTGCCATCAAAGGTGGGTTGAGATTTTTGAACATTTTACAGCAAAAGGAATTGCTTTCAAAAACATTTGTAAAATCGTAGAATTCCTGGATCTAATGCCCCCGTCGAACGAATATTTTGGTGAATAATATGTGGAAGAATGAAAAAAAAACGGTTAAACGTAAGCACATTAGAAGCATGAACTCTATGGAATTTTATGACCTTTTAAAGCGTGAACAGAAGGTGTAATAATTAAGATTCTTTAAAACTTTATAAGGTATTTTTTCATTTTCTTCGATATGTCCTTTATTTTTGCAAAAAATATGGTCACCGTAGCTATAACCCAGGGGCGCCAGCTTTTTGCACCGGCAATTGTTCTTATAGGTTATTTAAATTTTGTATATTCTTTTTTACCTTTTGAATTTCAATTGCGGCGCGAACCCAACCATAAATTATAAATTTCAATAATTTGACAATTTGAATTACGGAGCGAACCTAACCTATGTAAACCCAACCATAAATTTTAAAATTCAATTACGGAGCGAACCTACCCCTTTTAAAAAGTGACCTTTTGAATTTCAAAATTTTAATTTACGTACCGAATCGAACCCATACAACAACCTTCTTCCATTCCATTCGTACTCCTTTTTCGTAAAAAATAATTTGTCACCTTTTTTATTGGTAATTATATTAACTTTTTCTACTTCTGAAACTTTTATAAAACTTCACTAGTCACCCCGTATATTTTCTTATGAAGAGGATCGCATTATTGTTAGTAGCTTACGGGCGCTAAATATCTTAGGACACAGCCCTGCATTTCATTATAATGTTCACGTATATACATTAAATATGATAATACGATATGCTTAAATATTAATTAGTAGCATAACATACAAAATAATTTGCATATACACGTAACTTGCGAATCGTATTGCATTAATATCACGCAGATATTCGAAATTATACGTGAAACATTAAGGATTCAACCATAAGCCAATGCTCATGGCACATCTGGCAGAATATAAAGCACGAAACAAAGGAATTAACCGCTACGATTCTATCTACATAATCCGAAACTTCCAAGTCCCCAGAACTTTAGAATGTTGAGTTCGTCCACCTGCATTGCTAACTTTTAGATGCAAGTCGGTAATTATTAGACGAGGTTAATAATTGAATACAACGGTATGCTTTTAGTGTAATGTAAACAAATATTTCCATTATGTTTTGTAATTTATTTCTAGAAATGCTCTTTATTTCGAGTTAAGTAAGATATAAAAATAACAATAAAATATACCTTCCCTTCATACATATTTAGGATTATAGTATTTTTAAATGTAACATTAATTGTGGGTAAGAATATAATGCATGTGGATTACGAAATCGTTCAAGTTTTCTATTAATACTCAAAACGAAAGGAAACATAATATTACAAATTAAAAAAATATATTTCCATAAAGAATTTCAAAAAGATAAAAACTATATATTTGAATACCTTTTACAAATAGCTTTTATGATTTCGTTTTTAAAATATGCACTTGCATGAAAAAAATAAATATAAAGGGAAAGGGTAAACAATACAAACTCTAAAAAGCTATTGGTGTTAATAAACCATCGAAATTCATCAAATATCTTGACGATTATTTAAATTATCTCGTGACATGCATTAAGGAAACACGACAATGCTCTGTGAACATTTGTGTTTTTGAATTATGCCTTTGTTATATTTCCAATATCATTTTGTTTCATGTTATAAATATTTCGCTCTTTGTTAGTATTTAGTTACGATATTCATTAGTTCATTAATTTTCTTGCAAGTGGATTCGACCGAACAATGGGACCAAATCAACTAAATAAATAAAAATAAAATCTTAATACCCACAAAAAAATTGAAATGTAAATTTTATTTTCCTAATTACTAAAATTTCCGTCTACTAGGATGCTTCATCAACATTACGTTCGCTACATCTATATACTTTAGAAAGTTTCAGGTGATGTCGGAATATTATTAATTCAGAAGGGCTGAAAGTAAATATTGTTCTCTGTAATTGTCCCATTTTCGTTAAAACATTCGAAATATTTATTTTTTATGTTAACGATCCAGTACGCTTGTAATTAACTCAGTTATTATTAATTAATTAAAGTATCTTACCTTTTATGAACAAGTTTCACAAGTATTTTCTCGGTTGTCACTTATAAAATTTTAAAAATTATGTTTTAAGTCATTTTTAATATTAA
Source organism: Lethrus apterus (assembly GCA_018397195.1). Taxonomy (NCBI): domain Eukaryota; kingdom Metazoa; phylum Arthropoda; class Insecta; order Coleoptera; family Geotrupidae; genus Lethrus; species Lethrus apterus. The sequence continues at coordinate 28,549 of JAFFZR010018647.1, read as the reverse complement.
TTTATTTAATATGCATTTTCACAAAATCAATATTTTCAACGCTTTATGTAATGCTGTAAATATACAATACGGATAATAATAGTCTTAAATAATAAAATATTTTTATTTGTTCACGAAATCCTAAAATGTGAGGTATCCGGATATTTTTGGATCCGGAATTAAATATCCGAATCCGGAACCCAGCGCTAATTATCCCTTCCAATCCCAATCCAAATGAAATCGAATGTTTCTCCAAAATAATATAGTTTTAAGTGAACGTCGTCGTTATTCACATTTTATAATAAGACAGTTGGTTGTTAAATAAAAATAAAATAACTAAACTCAAGCACGGAATAAACAAATTAAAGAAAGAAAAATTAATGTTCCACAAATAACATTGGACTCAGATTCGTATTAAATCCGATCTAGTGGATTTAAGTGTCTTTGTGTCTTTAATCAGTCATAAAAATTCTGGTTTCGACAATATCACAAAAAAATAATTATTTTATCTTTGTCATCAAGAACAATTAAACGACTTTTCTAGTCAAGGTTCAGGAAATAATAGCTGATTTCAATCTTGAAATAAATGGAAGCATGCATACATAAAATATATCCATTGCCAAATTTTAAAAAAACACTATTCAATATTTAATAACGTCAATTATACAATTTACGTTTTTCAAATATTTTTGCAGCCAAGTAACGAATTTGCAGGTACGAAAAATTACGACACAGAGAATAAAATCCCTACATTTTGCTTTGATGAAAAAGGTTAAAATATATATATTTTATGAAATACTCTATCAATATAGAATTATTTCTCAATTAAAAATATAGGTACTAAATATATACAAACATAAATTTTTTTCATTCTATTTGTAGTATACGTTTTCCTGACGAGAATTTCCATATTTTCTTTCAATTCATTACATTTCTATGAAAGCGCGACTTGCAAACTATTCAGGAATATATTTCTATCTATTTAATAAATGACATATACATTTAATGGCTCACGTCATTTAAGTGCGAGGTTTCCTTTATCAAAGGATACATCTTCGTAGATCATGATGTTTTTTAGTTTCAATCGAGTTATACTTGTTTTAATGTTTAAGGGTTAAAACCATGTGTTAGAAAGGCAATAATGTTGTATAGCTATAGAAATCGCTTAGAATGAACATGTTTAAGAAAAATTAATTTCTGTTTCGATTGAAATGTTAGGTTTGCTCCACGCATTTAACTAACAATAATTAAGAAATATTTTTATTAAAAACCCGTTTCCGTTTATGGTTTCAATCATTTATTTAATAAAACAGACATTTGTTTCATATTACGTGCTTCAAAATTAATTTTTGCTTTTTCATTCAAACAAATACTAAAATTTTCTGTAGCTTTTCTTATAAGCGAGTAAACTATTTGATGGCGCTAATAACCATGATAAATCTAATTAAGCAAATGAAACAATATGAACTTATTTAACTATTGCTTTTAACATACGAGCAACAAGTAATTTCGAAATTTCATGTGCTCATGATTTATGAAATGTACCGTAGTAACCAGTAGCAGCATAAGCCTAAGAAAACTTTTTAAATTTCACAAAAATTCCAATCTTCTAAGTAAAGCAAAATTGGGATGATCGCGTGATGACAAAAAATTATACAGAGCAGGCAATGTTTTGATTTTTTCGAAAATAATTTAAAAATTATGCTAGATAATGTTCCGCTGGCAAACAATCAAACATCCAAAATACGCGTGATCGAAAAAAATGGTTCAAAGTAGGCAATGAAAAGGAAGTCTGGAAAAATTGGAAGAATTATGTAATTAATGTTTTTTTTTGTTTTTCTTCGAAAATAGAGAAATGATGCGAGATGCCTTTTCCATCTTGTCTAATTTCTTAATAAATAATATATATTCTTTAAAAATATTTGTTTTTGATGATTTTTGTTGCTTAGAATTATTAGTTCTAAGAAGCAAAAATGCATGAACTACGGAAAATACGCAAAAATGCCACTTTTCCTCTTATAGTAGTTGCACGGCTCTTCGCTCCTCTTGAACATAAAATTTTTTCTTCTTTTCTTATTTGTCGAGATTAACTTCTTCGTCTTCTTTCCTTTATCGAGTATCACCTCAATTTCAAGTTTCTGAAAAGTGGATCTTATACAGTTACAGTTTCTGAACCTCTTACACACTTTATAAATTATTCGTCCTTTAGGGGACAATTTTCCAACATACTGAGGCTAGCAAAAGTTAAGATTACCAACATTAAAACGAAGTATTGAAATTTTCCCATTTAACGGACTGTCTTAAACCGATGTTTCAGAATCGTACCATTTATTAAAATACATTCATCAACCATCGCCCAAAAACTTACTAATTATATGGCTATTTCATAAAAAAAAATCCGTTCATGCACAAATTCTCTGTAAGCTATCAGAAACAAGCATGTCTGCCAAACGAAAGAGCTTTTAGTGTTTTTTTAAGCAGCTGCGAAAAATGTGGCATTTACAGACACATTTTTAATTCTAAAATCCGGATGACTCCGGGGGGAAACTCGGGGTAAATCCGGGAAACTCCGGGTGAGTTCGGAGTGTTGGTAACCCCACCAAAAGTATAAATCTGGGGAAATCCGGGAAACTCGTGGTGAATCCTGGAAACCCCGGGTGACTCCAGGAAACTCTGGGTGACGCCGAGAAACTCCGGGTGGTTCCGGGAGTGTTCACAACCCCAGCAATAGTATAAAGCCGGGTTACTCCGGCGAAATCCGGAAAATCCGGATGGGCACGGGGAAACACCTGGCGAATCCGGCAAACTCCGGGTGAATCCGGGAGTGTTTGCGACAGCAAAAGTTTAAATTCGGGAAACTCCTGGTGAATCCGTAAAATTCGGGTAAATCCGGGAAACTCCGGGTGAATCCGGGAGTGTCGGCAACCCTATCCATTTTTTTATTTTTTTTATTTATTGTTAATTAAATGAAATATAAACCTGTAGAATGTGGCTTTATTGCTGTTAATGACTTTACATTTCCCATTAGTAAATAGTAAGTTAATATTAAATAATAACTAAACTGCTATGGGAACCAACTCGAACAAAGTTGCGTGATTTAATAATTATTTATTAGAAAGCAATTCTGTTTAACTTCGTTTATTTGGAAGGAAGTTAAAAACACCAATTTCAGTTTTTCAGGTTTTAACTTCTTTATCAATAATTAATTTTAAACTCTTTAAACTAAAAGATTTATTAGCACTGTTTTTTGTTGTGTAAAATCAAAATTAAAAATGTAATGTTACTATATGGACAATGTACTATACAGGCTTAGTCAAAAGTATGGAATGGGCGGTTTAAATTATTTGAGTAGAACTTTTTTAATTCAGGAAAACCAACGAAGGCAGGTCACCTTCACTTTTAACTAAGGAAGTTCTATAATAGTAGATTATTACACGTAAAGTATATGTACGAAAACTATCGTCAACTACCTAGGACGAAAACGCCTATAACTATTTGTGAACTATATATTAATAATTACTTTAAACATATAACCAACAAGTTTAATTGTCGTTAATGAAAACATACGTGTATGATTTTATTACAGTGTACTTTAATTTTTAAACAAAATGATTAAATTTTAATGTAGGTAATTTGCATCTTCAGTAGAGTAATTTATAAATAATTAAACAAAATTATGTTTTACATAAAATGTGAACTGAAGAAAATGTGAGCCGAATATACATCGCTAGAAGCTTTCATGTGAAATCCGAAATTAATTGAGCGAAAGCCTGTGTTTGAACAGGGGGATATGCAACCAAAGTATTTCTTTCAAAATGTCTCATTTACAAATTCATCTTGACTGTCTTTCAATGTCGATTCCCATAAGAGTAAATTCTGGCGGACTTGTACATCTACATTAATTAAATAATAATTGCTGCACGAAAGTCTATAGTATCCCATATATATTTTACATATAAGTCTATTTTGGTATTTATTTATTTTTGTGAAACTGGCCCACAAGTGGAAGAAAATGTGATGAAGCAGACGTTTACAATCTTTACGTTAATAACCACTACTTTTTTTTTTTAAATTCCACATTATAAAAATACAATTCCTTTTTATACGTTATTGTGTGTTGTATTGTTATTGGAAAAAAAAGCAATCCCTTATTTCACCAAACATAAATACCAGTATCCAGCAATTACGGAGGATTTGCATGCGAGGACGGTCCAAATTAAACTCATAACTCACACGTCATGCAATTTCAATCGAAAAACAAGTTCTTGCCCATAAATTACTTATGAAATAAATTTCAAAAATCGTATTGAAGAAAAGTTTGAAAATCCCGTTTATAATTGTTCATCTTAGATAGTTTATCGTTTTAGGGTTTAAATTAAACTGAAATAAATTTACGGTTTATTCACATGCCAATTAAATTTATTTAATGAAATTTATTTAATGAAATAATCGAGTCCAGAAAATTTAGATTTATGAAGTAACAATCACAAATTAATTTTTTATGTCGTGTCTTTTGAAATATTCGTACAGAAAAGTGAAAATTTGGTCGTAACCGGGACAAATACAAACTTTCCTGCCTGCTTTCATATTTTATTCGTCGTGCTTACTGGATTTATTATATACATTTACCTCAAATCCTTTTCAGTACATTTTGTAAGACATCTCATTTATTTTAAGAAAGAGGTATTTATCAAAATTATAATTCATGAATAATTAATTATTTAATTTTGTTCAAACTGTAAATTAACATAAATTTTAAATTGCAGAAATGCAAAGGTCACATGGTTAGAAATATTTTATCAAGCTTTTTATTGTACAAGAAAATATTACCGGTTACTCTGTTTCTATTTCCTTTCGTCGAGTTTATGTTATTATTTTTTTCCATTTTTATTACATAGTATTTATCTTTTTCAACTTCGTCGCTTTTGAATTATATGCAAATTTCGCGTTAAAAGATTCATAACGTCATCTACCGGAAAAGCAAGCTTTCAAGTTGATTCACGTCCCTGTATTAAGTACAGGAACATAATGCCACTCGCGCAGGTTGTAACGATCCTTGTACCCATGTGCATTGCTTTGTATTATAAATTTTGTTCTGTGACCATTAATGCATCCGTTTACAGTTTGTATGGTAAATTGTTACTCGGGTAAAACCCGCCTACCTATTACTGATCTAGGCAACGGATTAATTTAATTTATTTGGCAAGGCACGTTGATTTTATTGTAAATACTTTAATCCTGAATGAAAATTTTATAGTTCCCAAAGAACAAGAAAATAAATACGTTTTTTGATTAAACGCCTTCCCTGTTTTTCCAATTCCATTCATTTTTACACATTATTCTTCATTGCATTTTTTCATTTTAGATTTAATTAATTTTTGTCCGTGGATTTTTTTTGTGAGCCCCTGACAATGCATTTAAATTGCACTAATCTCTAGGGTACACTTGTCAATGAATTGTGATTTTATGTGCTTGAAAAAGATATCTGATTTATGAATTTTTAAGGGCAACAAATGTTCATATGAACAATGATAATGTATCTAGAAATCGGCATATATACAGGGTTTAATTTAAAATGAAGTGTTCTGATTTATTTCGAT